>VUQS01012134.1:10025-38937 GCA_015108495.1 Heterochromis multidens
ACATGCAGACAGCTTCTGCAGAGAGAGTGTGCGTGTGTGTCTGTGTGTGAATGAAGGAGAGAGTGCATGTAGCGAGTGGTCCGTGGGCTGTGTAGGTATTAATGCTCAGAGCTCTGACTATGAGTGAATGAGCTCCCTGTGTTGTGCATCCAGCCACCTATGCTTGGCATGTCCTCCATGTGGACCTGTGGGAGCATTCCCAAAGTGCACGCACACACACTCACAGGGAGAAAGGGAACGCTGTGTTATCCACTGAGGGCTCTCCTCTGTCCCCCAGAGAGCACTGTTATCAGGCTGCTGATGAAGCTGCACTGTTGGACACGACAGCGTTGCTAATGCTCAGCTGACATCACAGTGGAAAGACAACAACAGATGAATGGATTCAGGGTCACACGACTCTGCAAGAGTCCAAATTTTTCATTAAGAAACTGTGAATGAAAGTCGTTCTCTTCTTTACAATAGGATGCTTTGAACGTCCTTGTTTGCGTTTTGAAGACAGTAATATTTTAACACAAAGGACAATTTTAACACAACTTCTGCAGTAATGCAGCATTTGTAGTCAGAATGTAGCTTTTTTTAGGTTCATAAAAAAGCACCAATATTTTTTCTGTGGTTAAATTGTCAACTGGTCCATGGTTCTTTATCATCCCAGTGTATGCATTTGCCTTTGTGATTCTTCCTGAAAGAATGGAGGAGTATCGGTGTAGTACCAGTTCAAAACTCCCAAACTATTGATTTTTTTTCTAGATGTACTCCTCTCCAAAAAGCAGTAGCTACTGGGAGGGAGGCACCTCGCTGCCTCCTTCTCTCTCTCTCTCTCTCTGTAGTCAGTGAGGATGCTGGAAGATAAATTTAGCCCTCCAGCTCTCCTTCCATCTGCTACCACATGGTTTAGGGCCGTTACCATAGGAACCACCGCTGGGTGCCCATTAGTGTGAGAAGGGGAAATTGACAAGATTTTTTAAAAGCCATTTATACAATATTCCCATTCTTTGTGTGGGTGAATGGACACAGCGTTTGATTTATTTTTTTTCTTTACTTTCTCTAATGTGACGTGTTTCAGTATCTCGTGATTTTGAGCACTCTGCAGATTGTAACTGTTACTGTATGCCCACTCAGCACTGCAACCATTTGATAAACTTGAGAAAATGATATTTCATATTGTGCCACTGTGGCTTTTTCAGGTGTGCAATGGACTAATTGGCTTGCATTATATATTGCTTATATCACTGCCTTCTGAGAACAGCTTTTTCTCCTTTTCTGTCACTATAAGCTTGGACTCGACGGCATGAAAGAATTACTGGAACAAAGCCATAGATTGTGTAAGATTAGAAAAGACCTATCATCTGTTTAGAAGGCATATCGGGCAGTATTTAGAATAGTACTCCACGTATTTAATGTTGCATTTCTATAACACTGTTGGACCTCACAGGGAGAGTATAAAGGAAAATATTAAAATCAATACAGCATACATTGTTTTTTCTTTCCAAAACCTGGCACCGCATTACCTCCTGCACATTACCCATGTGTTCTGTTAGCAGAGGTTACAGGTGCTTTGAGCTTAAGAGTTTGGTAAGTTTACTGCCCCAAGGAGAGTTTACCCAAGAATGCAGTTTGGAAACTGAGACCCAATTTGTGATACAAACGTACACAATCTTGTGTCTTGGTTCTGTACTCCCGTATCATGATTATCTAAATCATATGCTAATTAACCATGTGCTCATTGCTTATGCTAGTTAACCACTGTGCTATCAAAACAGACTAAAAATCATATTAGTTCAAAAAAATCCACACATAAGTGGAGAAACCCCTACCACCCCTTGTCAGGCCTAAGCATTGGGGAGTTTTCTATTTTTAAAATGTTTTTTAGGCACAGGCTACAGTCCTTAATGCTACAGTGGTTGGAGACCAAAATGATTGCAACCATGTGCAATGAATTTGCGATTTTCTTGCCCTTTGACTGAGAGTGGGCTTGGTCTTTCAATTGTTTTCTTTAAAGCAACTTTGATGCTATAAAATGGCAGTAAGACGAAGTCAGTCTGCTGTCAGTCTAAATTGGGTCAAGTTGGCAAGTTACATGCAGTCTGTTTATGATATGATCACATGGCGATTAACTGTGATAAATCACCGAAAATCGCAAATCTGTTGCTGTCTTTCTTCCTCCCCTCACCCCCAACCGGTCGTGGCAGATGGCTGCCCCTCCCTGAGCCTGGTTCTGTCGGAGGTTTCTTCCTGTTAAAAGGAAGTTTTTCCTTCCCACTGTTCCTAAATGCTTGCTCATAGGGAGTTGTCTGATTGTTGGGGGTTTTCTCTGTATTATTGTAGGGTCTTTACCTTACAATATAAAGTGCCTTGAAGTGACTGTTGTTGTGATTTGGCGCTATATAAATAAAATTGAATTGAATTAATTTAAAGTCTGTTGCAAATCTGTTGCTGTCTACATACACAGACATTTACATTAAACAAATTCACATGAACTACTTACAATCAGAGTCCATTCAGAAATTCCTTCACAAATAGTGATGTAGCTGCTGCAGGACGGTGATTTAACTGCAAAATGATATAGGCGCTCAGCAGTCTTGCTTTTATGTAGAACTATAACCAGAATACAACCAGTTGGCAACCAGTTGAGTCGAGTCACCTACTGCAAAGAGACGCGTCGCAGATGAGTTATTGGTGCAGACTAATTGATTATAACGTGTTGGCAATCTGTCTGCATTTATAAATTAGATGACAGTTATTTGCAAACCTTTCCAGTCTGTCTGAGTGATTGCAGTCAGTCTTTGCTGTGCCATGATTGTTTCAAGACAGGGTGCCTCCCACCAGGCAACATATGCAATCGCCTTGTGTTTTAAAGTGGTCTCCCAAAGGTTGAGGGTGTTGCATGCTTAATCTCTGGGACCAGTTGGTCACTGCAACTGCTTGCAATCAGTTGCCAAATGCAAAAAAAAAAAATTCAAATCACTCACCGTGTAACCACCCATTGTTCCGAGCCGTAAGAAGGTTGCCTTCCTATTTTGAGTCTAGTGTGACTGAGCCATTAGCTATCCCATGTAACTAATTTTCACATATAAAAATGACCTGAAACAGTCAGTAGAATACAAGGACTTTAAAAATAAGAAAAACACATAAGAAGCAGACAAATGTTTGGACTTTACACGGTTCTGAATTTTCACTAATTAAAGTAAGTTAAACCATTCACCTCTTTCTAAAGGATAATGCTCCTTTAACCCCAAGCAATTCTAGGTCTAACAGCCATTCTAGTAAAAATCCAGCTATGCTTGCAGTGAGCCTTGTGACAGTTTATGCAGAGAGTATCACAGGCTTGGAGCCAAGGACAGGGGGGAAAACTGGATATGTGGGGAGAGGGGTAGAAGGAGAAATGTTTGGCTGGTTTGTGCATTGGCTGCACTTGCACTATGTGAGGTGTAAATGAACAGTCTATAGTTAACTCTGGAGCAAGTGAAAATGAGCAGATGCGTTGCATTTTTTTTTTTTTAAATGTCACTAGTTGTAGGTACCAGCTCTGTGCTATTTGAAATGTCTTTCTCTTCACTCACCTTCATGCAGAGTATACACATGCCCCAAATGTCTCACAGTCTAAGGTATTATTTCCAGTTTTACAACCAAGACTCCAAGAAGTTATAAGCCCTGGTGGACTACCTGATCGTCTTATGACAAGAGAGCTATGATCTCAATGGTCTTCTGCAAACTGCACAAATTCTATACCTCTCTTATACTATGCTTGTTTTGTTATACTATAAAGTGATGGGTTTTTTTTAATTCATCCAGTTAAATCAAAGATGGTTGTCAACCTGTTATCAGTAATTTGGATGATATCCAGCAGCTTTGCCGTCTTCCACCAGAATGTGGGTGTAGAAACCAGCTGGTCAGTGCGTGGGATGCCTTGTTTACTGTTTCAGCATGTTGGCACAAAGTAACACTGGGAATTTTCTTCAGTATCTCCACTGAGTCACCTTTTGTATGCACTCACAGCTCGCAGCCATCCCTCGCCTCCATTTGGCTTGGCCCTTTAAAAAATCTCAAATCATCAGTTAATCCAGTGACACAGGTAGAGTCCTTCACATGTGCTGCGGTGTGGTAGCACTGTACTGCACTGTAGCACAGCACAGTCTGATGATCATCATTTTGCAAGAAGCGGTGTCTGGTACTGGACAACACAATGTTGCAAATATACAGCATTAATCAGAGCATGTCGCATCCCTTAGTTAATCCCAGTCAAGCTAAGTAACCTTCAAAAGTTGCAATTTCATTAACACCAAAACAGAAAAAGGTGCTTTTAAGAAAACAGTATGAGTGTGAAAGAGTAAATGAGATCATTAAGTCAATTTCCTCCTCAACCAGTAGGACCTTATAGTTCCACGATCAAATGGCTTTTTTTGCTTGGTTCTTCTTTTGGTCCGTCTTGCAGCAGGAAGATCTGACCAGTTTTATGGGAGTGGGCAGTATATGTAATGTGTTGTCTGACATAACAATATTTTGTAATCATTAAGGAAAAAGAAATCATTAAAGACCATGACCATTTCAAATGATGTTGTTATTTGAATGTTCCAGTCACAGTTGGGTGCGCATATTGCCTCTCTCGGGGAATATTAGCAGAATCATCATATTTACTGCATGCTGATATATTTTTACAACAAAACATTACATAAACCATTCTAATTTAAAACAGCAAGCAGCCGGGGGAAAGTGAAAGATGAATGTTATGACACATAGAGTGATTATGCAACACACAAAACATAAATATCCTTATCTGGCAAGCAGAGAGGCCAGAGGGTTATCTGTTTCTCAGAGTTGAACTGTATGCACTATCCTATATAATGACTTGTTTGCTTTCGCAGATCTACATATTGAGAAGACAGAAGAATCGTGCATTCAGCTGAGCCAGCTGAGCAACAGAGTCTGTGTGTGTAGCTGCAAGACTGGCTGAATGCTTCATGATGGGATGCTTAATGCTAGTATGGCAGAGGACTTCCTCCACAGCACATGACATATCACAACTACATTCTTTGATGCCACCGTTTGACATTTGATGGCATCATTCCTTTGTCAAGCAATAACAGTTTGAGTAAAATAAGCAAACATTATGAGGTGCAGTCAAGTAAGCTGGATAATTTGATCAAATTTGCTCACATTAAACCCATTTACCCAGTTAATGGTTTGGCTTTAACTCTGTAGCCTGGCTCAGGCAGACGCATCCTACGTGTCTACCTGAGGCTGTCCTTCCATTTTATGGAGGCCTTGCATAGTCGCCTGACCACTGGGGAGCAGTCCGGAGGTCAAGAACATTCTCAAAAGGAGTCTCCACCACGAGGCCCACAGCCCAAGTCTTCCTCCCAGCCCTGTCAACAACAGCAAACCGGCTCCCCAAAGCCCCATGGCACACTACAGCAGCCCAAACAGTCCAGAAGACAGAATCCTGAACGTAAACGTCTCAGACACCAGCGGCAGAGCATTGACTTAGATACTGCACCGGAGCATAAACAAGAGGCATCAACAGCAACAAAAGCAACCACAGCTTTGAGTTTGTCTCCAGAAGTCCCACCTTCCTCAGCAGGCGGCCCTGCCCAGTCTAAACCAGAAACCCAGGAAGGGACCCCAAAACAAAAACGAGAGCGCAAGCCTCAGAGACCAGGGAAATATGTTTGCACTTACTGTGGCCGTGCATGTGCCAAGCCTAGTGTCTTACAAAAACATATCCGCTCCCACACAGGTGAAAGACCCTATCCCTGTGCCCCATGTGGCTTTTCTTTTAAGACCAAGAGTAACCTATACAAACACCGCAAATCTCATACCCACCGGGTGAAGGCAGGCTTGGCACTTGGGGAGCCAAAATCTTTAGCGGAGCAGGTCACAGAGTCAGAAGAGGAAACAAGACAGCTATCATCAGCTTCTTCCCTTTCAGAAAAACAAGACAGTGGAGCCTCAATCAAGAGTCTTGAAACAGACATGGCCAAAGATTGCACTGGAGGAAACAGTGACTCCTATGCAGTGAAAAAGAGATTGGCTCTGCGTCTAAGCAGAGGAAAGCACACCCCTCAAGACACATCTGATGAAAAGACGTCGTCTTTAACATTAGGTAGTAGAGGTAGTACAGAATCTGGCTATTTTTCTCGCTCTGAAAGTACAGAGCAGTCACAGGACAGCCCCCCCAACACAAGTGCCAAAAGCTATGCTGAGATCATCCTCGGTAAATATGGACGCCTTGGACACCTACAGAGGATGTCTCGTCATCAAAACCAGCATCCCTCTGGTGAAGAGGACAGAAGCATCTCATTCACGGTGCCCAAGAAACAGGTCATTGACCATATAACCAAACTTATCACCATCAACGAGGCAGTGGTGGACACCAGTAAAATTGACAGTGTAAAACCAAGGAGATTCTCACTCTCCAGAAAGAACAGTTCTGAGTCTCAGAAGAGTTCAACTATGAAAGAACCCCTTATTCATAGTCCCAAGGCTGGCGATGTGGGCTATAAAAGCAGCGGCTCCATTACTATGGGAGTACCATGTGAAAAATTTCATCATCCACCCTTAAATGTGGAGCAGCCAGCTGGCCAAACATCCACCGCCCCTCTGGTGCGAAGTCATTCATTGCCATCTCCAGCCAGTTCATTCGATACTTCAAGTAGCGGCCCCAGCAAATGCCGCCTAAGTCAGTCCTTTGATGAACGACAGCCTTCACGTCGTTATGGGATGCTAAGACGGCAGCCAGCTATTGAAATCCCACTTGGTACAGAACTTACAAAAGAGGAACATGAGGGTTCTCATTCATTTTATCCTGACAGCTTAACCACTGTGCCTGACTGTAAGCAAAGTCAACCACAGCCATATGAGTGTGAGGCCTGTGGCACTGGATGCAAAGATTGGGTAGGTTATAAAAAACACAAGCAGAGCCTGTGCCTAGCACATCAACCCATCAATGAAGTGGTAATTAGTCAGATGGAGTATTCACAGGTAAAGAACAGTGCAGTCAGAGCAGGAGCTTCAATAATGCGCAAGAGAAGAAAAGAGGAGAGTTTTGAATTTGATGACCCCTCCTCTCCTTCATTACCCTGTTCTTCCCTCTCTTCAGGCTGCAAAGATGAAAGCAGTGCAGCTTATGAGGGCCCAAGAAAGCCTCCATTGCAAACCTGTTCAGTAATTCAACATACTAGTTCCTTTGAAAAACAAGAATCTTTGTGCAATGAGAATCCAGGCGTAGAGGTGACAAAGCACTCTCCACCTCATGAAGAATATCAACTGGTGCCTCAAAAACAACCCCAACAACATTTGGCAAAACTAGCTGCCCGAAAGCTGGTCCGCCAACATAATGTGCAGGTTCCAGAAATCCTGGTGACAGAGGATTCCAACATGAGTACAGAGACTTCAGCAGAGTCAACCCCCACGGCAAAACATCAAGAGAAACTAGATGAATTTCAGTGGCCACAGAGAAGCCCCTCTCTGGCACAGCTCCCTATTGAAAAGCTTCCCCCAAAGAAGAAACGGTTACGATTAGCTGAAGCTGCCCAGTCCTCAGGGGAATCCAGTTTTGACTCTCTCTCCCTGCCCCGCAGCCCTAGTCAGGACAGTAGTGCGTCATATGCATCCAGTCGCTCCACATCTTTTGAAGAGTCAAACAGACAGGACATGGAGGTTGCAACATCAACACCACTAAGGAGATCAAGAGCTCTTCACATGCTGATGGTGCCGGGGGTGCATCAGCACAGAGAGATGAGGCGCTCAGCATCTGAACAAGCCCCTCATGACCCACAACTAAGTGTCCTAATGGCTGAGACCCGCAGTAAGTCTTTTGACTACAGCTCTCTGTCCCCTGAGCGCTCTGCGGTTGGGTGGAAGGAAAGAAGAAAATGTCTTCTGATGAGACACACTGCTATCAGTGATCCAGACGAGGAGGAGGAGGAGCAGTGTACTATCCCAAGTCGTTGTCCTGAACGTCTCAGCCCAAGCAAATCTTCTCAAGCAAGAAGCCCAACTTCTGTACACTGCAGCAGGCCCTCTTCTTCTCTATCAGGTGATGCCGTTTTACGTAATCCAGTGGGATTGCAGTGCAAAGACATCTTTTCTCAGTGGAAACTTACTCAAAATATTCAGTTGATGGGCAGCACAGACCTGTCCCTTCCTCATGACCCATCTGCAGCTGTAAAAGAGGAGATCCATACAGAGCAGACCCTTGCTCAAGCACCACAGCAATATCATACACATGGACCATCAGGGGCTGCCAGAGCCCGCTATCTCCCCATGTCTACGGGGCTGAAGCTAGAGATTCCTCTACCACATGATGGTTATTCAGTAAGTCGCTCCCACATCCAGCACTCTGTCCCTCACATCACTTCCAATCTAGAAATACTGAGGCCAGTCACAGATCCAGCAGTTGCAGTGCGTCTCCAAACAGACACCCTAACCCCTGCATGTGCCATATACACCACTTTGTCTCAGTCCACCTCCCCTAGGCCTCAGGAGGCAGTTAACGCTGTCTCACAAAGTGCAGATGTCTCAATAGCTGAACAAAAACTCCACAGGAACATGAGTCCAGATCTCCAACCATGGTCCGATGATGGCCTCAGGTTATCAGGCTCAGGGGGCAACAAGCGGATGCTTTCTCCTTCAAACAGCATAGAGCTCCCTCCAGAGTCACAGCAGCAGCAGAAAAGAGTAAAAGAAGAAGAGGAGAGGGAGGTGGGTGGTTCTGACAGAGCAACAGTTGAGACTTGCAAACACAAGCTCAAACAGGAGTCATGTTTACCTGCTGTTCGCTCTCCCATCTCACATGTTGGACCTTCATTCCCCAGTCTGCTGTCCAGCACCTGTAACAGCTGGTGTTATTTAAACTACATTAAACCAAACCCTTCTGCTCTGGATGAACAGAAGCCTTCAGTGTATTCATCATGGTCTACTAGCAGCTATGACCCGAACCCACCTGGCCTCTCCAGCAAGACAGCTCTCGCTCTGCTTCACTGCAAGCAGAGGCTCAGTCCATCCATCTATACACTATCCCCCATGTCAGTGCAGATAGCAGAGTCAGTGGAGCAAGAGGACAACAAAAGACCCTCGTCCACAGAGGTAATTACAATACTGACCACTGATTACACCTGTCTGTAGACCTGATCATGACTATTATAACAGAACTTCAGGAAAAATACAGAAAGACTGATTGAAATGTAAGGAGTCAGAAGTCTGAGAGAGGGTAGGTGATAAGAAGAACAGGAGTCACTGAGGCACTCCATATAGGAGGTGTAGAAAAGAGTGGATTTGCTTTCCTTACCATTGTTGTTACAATCCGAGAGGAATGCCGTTTAATGATTTTGGCAACAAAATTTAAAGTGTTGAAATGAAACATGTGCTTTAACACATGTAATGAAAGACATCGTTCAATGAGAATTCCCAATTTTTGTCTCCCTGGGCATGCTGGAGCAGAGTTGGTGAATTTGCCCGTGTCTCTTTCGAGTGTAGGTCTGCAAAAAGCAGTCATGCTACAGAGACTACGAGGGAACGAAGAAAGGACAGACATCAGTAGATGACAACAGCTCAAACAGGAAGGAGGAGAAAGAGGAAGAGAAGAAGGTGGAAGAGGGGGAGGAGGGAAAAGTCCAGTCATGCTCCACAAATAAACAACCTCCCGAAGTTTGGATCTCTGAGAGAGGGTGAGTATGATCTTCCGATATCTCAGCAGTATCTTGGCTAACAGTGTTGGGGTCGTTACTCAAAAACAATAATGTGGTACTCACTACTCGTTACGTTTCTTAAAAGTAAAGCAGTACGTCATGTAATTACTCATCAAAGAAGGTAACTCGTATCACTACTCATTACATTACTTTTGCGTTACTCTCTAACATGACCTGAAATGCATTGTAACATAATTACCAGTTAACAACATAAACCTGAGGCTACAGTCCTACACACTGATACAAATCCCTATCCTAAAAAGGACACACATATGATTTCTCTTTTAAGCTTTTACGAATGAACACCAAACCAACAACACACAGCAAAGGTGAAAACCAGTCTAAAGAGACTTAAAAACAATCGCCACAGTGATTCTACTTTAGAAACATGAACAGGTGGAAATGGAGGTTACAATGCTGCAAGCCTGACTGCTCATTACTGCCTGTGTTAACTGGTAAAGCTCAGGCTCTGGGTGCTGGGCTGGGGTCGCCACACACTCAGCTTTAACATCATTCTGGGTTCTTCACTAGCTCTGTGTTAGCAGCATAATGCTGTTGTTTCTGTCCTGGATGCAGTTTGCACTTTACCATAGCGCTCTTGTCTTTTCGTGCAACAAAAATAAAAGCAATTTCCATATCTCCACCGCTCAAAAGTTATAGACCGCTCCACCATTTCCCTCCTCTCTCCACACAAACTGGAATCCGCTGATTGTAGCGCAAGTGTGTAGGAAGAAAAAAGCATATTTGTTTTTATGGGTTTTTGAATCCTATCCACCTGTCGTGCAGATAACTTAAGAACCTTTGTAACACAAGTAACAATATAATTGTAACTGTAATGTGAATTTAGTACAATAACACATTACATTACTGCATTTCTGAAAAATGTAATGTGATTACAGTAACGTGTTACTTTGGAAAGCGTTACACCCAACACTGTTAGCTAATAACAATATATTGTTTTTATTTATAATGATGCTCCACATTACTTACAGTGCAGAAAGCATGTGTCACATACTGTTCTGTGTTCTGGAAACTGTTGTCGTCCGTTACGTTGGACAGGCTAAGGGTTGGCTGTCTGCACCAACAGAGTCCATCTGTTGAAGGGCTGAAGCCAGGAAACTACCTAGCTTCCTCTGCTCCTGCAGAGATTCATTTACACCAGCCATCAGAGCCATTCACATGGAGCAGCAGTACATTGTTGGCTGTGTGTATTGGTGTAACACGGACATTGTGTACAGACACGGCATTAGTCATTAAAGAAAACCTGCCGTACAGAAAGAATAGAAAACAGACAAACGCTATACAAAGAAAAGAGCTTGGGCCTTGGAGTATGCTGGGAAAACATGGAACAAAGGATCTGAAAATGCTTTTAATTTATTGTTAGTTTGGAAGCCGTTTACTGTTCTTCTATTAAGAATTGAGTACAAAGGAGGTTGATACAGTGGGTATAATGCCCAAAAACATGAAAATTAAGATCAATCAGTGATTGACTATTTTTGTTTTATTAACCCTCTGAGGTCTAAGTCATCATTAGTGATAACCATAACCCTGTAGTTTAGAGGAAAGCAAAACAGATATTTTGGGGAAAATGTGCTGATAATGTACTGTAGATATTCAAAGTCTTCACAAACTTTTGTTGAGGAAACTTATTCCGAAATTGTTGTACAATTTGTAGATAAAGTTTTTTGCAGATCAGTGAACTTCTGCCCCTCTTTATTTCTGAGAAACTCTGCCTCTCTAAGATGCTCTTTTTATACTCAGTCATGTTACTGACCTGTTGCCAATTAACCTAATTAGTTGCAAAATGTTCCTCCAGCTGTTTCTTTTTGGTACCACTTACAGTTCCAGCCTTTTGTTGCCTCCGTACCAACTTTTTTGAGACGTGTTGCTTCCGTTACATTTTTTGGAATCGGGGTTGTAGAACCAGCAAGTCTACAGTTGTCATTGGTGATGATGCCAACCTTAACTTTAACCCCCATCCTAGGCATTCAGAATATGTTTTTTTCTGTATTTATATTGTTCTCCCAAGTCTTGGCAATAATGGAACATAGAAAATAATTATTCTAAATGACACTGTGAGTGGCAGGAAGACACATTTGATTAGCTGTCAGGACAACTAAAACAAGCTTCCAACCTTCCATTTAAATACTGTTCTAAATCAGTGTGAAACACAGTATATTAAAGAATCATTTAAATGCAATAATATTTGTGCTTAATGCTGTTTACCAGATAATAACTATCACAGTAATGACTTAAAACTGAACAATGATGTGAACACAGTCACACCTTGTTATCCTTTGGCGGGATTGGCACAATGACAATAAAACACCTCTGAGTGTCCTGACAATCAGTGGAGGAAGTACCTCACTACAAATTGGGCAGGAGTCACTATTCATGTTAAGACGAGCAATGGCTGACACTCATACTGACACTAACATATCATATGAGAAGATGTAAGTAGGCGCAGTCCGTTGTGTTACTTTTATTTGATTAAAGCACACACGGATCTTCTCAGATTCATTTGCTGTGAGGTTAAACCAGACACGCTCAGTGGTTTTGATACCTATCAGAAATAAACACTGCTGTGATGTGACACAGGGAGTGCAGAGAAGTGCCATCTGTGTGTCTCTTTTTTGGTTCAGGAGTGTGTCTGTGAACAAATCCCTGTTGTGACTCATGTTGACGCTCCTCACAGCCTTCCTAAAAGAGTGAGTCATTCTTACGCCCGCCTGCTTTCTGCCTTCTCCGTCTGCTCTGTCTGTCTGAGGAACATAAAGACAAAACGGAGGTAGAGAGGTAGTGGGATGTTGCCATTTTTTTTTTTTTTCAACTGGGGAAAGCCAAGGGCACTAGACTCAAATCTTGAGTGTGAATGGGTGTTACATGAAATTTATGCCTGCTGAGTGCAGTATACAGGCACGAAGGCTAAGTGTTTCTCTTTCATTAACTTGGAAGTTTTCCGAGACTGTAAAAGCAGCCATTTATGATACCTGCTGAGTTTATCCAGCCACACAGCCTGTAGTGGAAATAGAAGAAAAAACAGCCAATTATAACCAGAACCATTGTTTGTCATAGGAATGTGTTTTCATTTTCAGGTTTTTTTCATGCTTATTTGGAGCAGCAGCTGGTTTGGGCCAGGGTTTCCCTCCCTCTTGTGCCTGTTTATATTGGCTGAGCTTGCAGCAAACCTCTGGACCTTGAGAGGCATCGAAGGCTCCCTCTTGTTTGGGCTTGGTGGTTGTGTTAGCTGTGAAGGAGGCTTAAAGGAACTGGGAGGCAGAGGGGTCTGGTTTTTGGCTTATGAAAGCTGCTCTGTTGAAGCTAAAGTGGGTGCCTCACTGAAGGAGCCTAAGTGAAGCGGTGTGGACCCCGGGCCCAGCTGCCACGGTTTGAAATTCCTATGTTGTAAAGGCCAAACAGCACCAGACAGCACACTTTCCTTGGATAAATATAAGCACTAACAGGTGCTGAAGGGCCCCCGGCTTGTCTGTCGACTCCTGTTAACTCATATTGATTGCTACTATCATCCTGAGCTGACTGACAAGGAAACACTCTGTGTACCAAACTAAAACCTCTTTCTCTCTTCACATCTGCAGATCAAATAAGAGGTATGGTGATGCATCCGGTGGAGGTAGAGAAAAGTGCCAGTGTGAAGACTCTAGATTCTACTTCAGGAATACTACTGCACTCGCCACAGAATCACTATCGTATAATTGTAGTCTTTGTGACACCACATTCAAAGCTGCAGGTAAGGACAAACAGTAAAAATGATCTTAAGTTTCTAATGTGCGTGTTCTCTGTGCATCAACAGTGAGCTGCTCTTTTATATTTCCAGGGAGTCTCACTGAACACCTGAGATCTAAAACACATGGAAAAGAAACCTGCTGTTACCCAGGGGACACACATGAAGGTACAATATGTTGTGTGCTTAACTTGTTTTGTGCTACTAAGGCAGTGACGTATTTCAGTGAGCATTATTTTTTGGCATTGCCTAAAAATAAATGCAGTAATTAAATGTTCTCATACAGTTGCTTGGTAAATTACATGCTCTGTGCTCGCTTTTTTTTTTTTGTGTGTGTGTGTCCTATGCTTGTCACATTAGCACTATTAGCACTATCACTTACTACTTTAGATTTCTACCAGTATCTCCTTATTACACCCACATTTTATCAAATATCTGACCTTTTTACAATGAACATAAAGGACTGACGTAACAAGATTCCAGCCCAGCATTTCTCTTGCGGTTATCTTAGAGGGAGGTGGCCCGCTCTACCAACCCCCTTAAGACGCAGAAGGGGATAAAAATGGAAAAAAAAAATCCTAAGAAATCAGAGACTCTACTGCATTTCCCAGTCAATGTACCTTTCAAAATGTTATTTGACATAATTTAATGACTGATTCTCCATCTGTGAACAATCTCCTTCACTCAGATATTCAAATAATTTCCAAAATTTCATCTGTGACAGAAATGTTTCAGTGTTACCAGTTAGAACACAACAAATGATTGATCATTGATCAGTGTGTTATGTGTCTAAAGCTCTATACAAATAAGTTTTATTTAAATGGTGATTGATATAGTAACATACAGGAAATGGCCGACAGTCTGACAGCTGCATTACTGTCCACAGAGTCACAGAATTAGAAAGATGAAGGTTTTATTCTGAGCTGATTTAAAAAAAAAATCCACGATGTAATTGCTGTCTCGCCCTCATGTTAAGTACAAAAAATAATGAACTAACATTTAACTGGGATTTCAATGCTAGTAAATACGTAAACTTCTACAAATGAATTGCTCTGGCATATGCTTTGATGGTGACTTTATGAATGAGAGTAGAAACCCAGTATCAGACATCTGGTACAGGTGCTGCAGGAGGGGAGGAGTCGGAGAGAAACTCAGAGTCTGCTGAAGAAAATTTAAGTTCAGAGTCTGTTACCCCAGGAACTGACTCAGAGTTCCTCAGAGTTAACTCTCTTTCTGGAACAGAAAACCCAGAGTTTCCTTCATCTCATTGTTAACAAATTCCGAGTTGTTAGCTAAACCTGCTTCCTGGAAAAGGGCTCAGTTTTGTGACTCAAATTAGTGGAGGTGACACCTTGCAGACAGTTAGTGGTCTAGATCTATAAACAGTATCAACGATGGATGTAGTGTCCAGGTCTGAAAAGTGAAATCAATGTGGAAGTGCCTTATGCCGCGTTCCAGATACCTCGGAACTCGAAAGTCAGAACTCCCGAGTTAGCGCGTTCCAGAAAAAGCGAGAAAAAACAGGATTTGTTTTGGTTCGGTTAGCAAGGTAGAGCCATTCAGGCCAGTCATCACCAGCAATACAGCATAATACTTGTTTTTTGTGCTTAAAAACACCACTGCAGCGCATTCATGGATAGAGTCTGGTCAGTGCTTTGTGAGTGGCTTATTTAGTGAGTCACAAATACACAACAGTGGCAGCAGAGATTAAAAGTTTTACCGTTTTACTGCTGTTTACGTTCACAGCCGCCATCTCGGATTGCTAACTCTGGGTATGTTGGTGGGAAATCAGAGTTGAAGGAGCGTTCCACAAAAAATTTCCAACTGGGAACTTGGAAATTCCAACTTCCGACTTATTCAGGAATGCAGCATTAAACCTGCATTCTTTTTAATGGCCACCAGATGTTCATACCAGTGTTTGCAAAAATATTTCCAGTCGTGTAGAAGTCTGTGAGGAAAATAGCTTTCCAACTTGATGTCTGTACACAAATGTTTTCTCAGGCACTCATCTTGGCTGCTCAATAAAACATCTGCTTTGTAAATCTTGATCAGACCCTCCCCTCTCACCACACCCAGTTTCAAAACGCCAAGATGGCAGTGGCAAAAACGGTTATTGAGGCTTCAAAACTAAACCAGTGGGTGACAACACAGTAGCTACGTGTATCTTTTATACTGTCTATGCCTAAATCGCATCCCCCTGAAGTGGCTCTGCTGCTAATAGTTCATATTTTTAAGTCCTGATACATTTTTACCACTGCCCACACTCCCGGTGCAGTTGTCATGAAAGTGGAAATTAGCTGTGGAGGCTAAAACCAATTTTTGTACATAAACATTAATTTATTTTAGCATAATGGGTGTTCAGGTGTTGACTTGCTTTTTGGAGCCAGGCTCAAAAGGTCATTTGACAAACTGTAGTTTATGAAATGTTTGGCTTCATTTTTCAGCCCTAAAGACTGCTAATTCCAGCACTGTTGGACAATAACGATGCTGGAACTAGCAGTCGGACTGATCAGAATCTGTCGTTCTTACTTGGTGTTTTTAATAGTATTATATCATCATGACTGTAAGTTTTTGGAATATGTACTGATAAAAATCCATCCACAATACAAAATCACAGCAAAGTCCAGTTTTCAGTGACATGGCTGTTGTGCAACAAAATAATTATCCTAAATTTTCAATAATTCCTTCTGTATATATTTGTGAAAATGTAAAATTCTTTTATTATTCTTTAATTATTATAATTACTTAATAATGTGCATCATAGGGTGTTTGTAAAGTAATAATGTAATACATATTACCTGATAGTTTTGGCCATATTTGCACCACAAATGATGACAGCAGTAAGAAACAGAAACAGAAAGTTGAGAAAAAAGGATCTAAAGCCTTCAAGTTCAACTGTTTGAGAGCTATTTAAGTGAAAAACCTTTAGGTTCATACTCTTTAACACTCATCTCTGGCTTTGCACACAACTTAAAGAGACTGCTCAGTATTTCATTGTGAAGGTCACACGAAACACGTAGTGTCGCCGTACAAAATTTTCTCATTAGTGTTTTTCCTGTTTTGATTTAATCTGAAATTATTTGTAATGAAATCAGTTTAAACATATGATGCAACAGTAGCTTAGATTTTACATTTTACTGTAGTCAGATCCTGAAGAGGTGGCAGTTAGACTGGCAGGCTTTACTGCAACTCAGTTTTCTGAAAAATTGGGACAGTGTAAATATAAACAGAATTTATTGTCACATCATTTATAACCATTTATTTCAAAATTCTATGAATACATTATATGTTGAAACTAAGAAATCTTTTGTTTTTTGTTTTTTTTTGTTTAATATATGCTATTTTTAAATTTATGGCAGCAACAAGCGTCAGCATTAATGGTGCCCTCACAGATATTAGAGTTACACTTATGTGCACTAATGTACTCCTGTGCTATTTCAAATGGCACCTTTTGAGCTGTGATGGTCTGGCAATAAGCCAGACCATTCTCTCCTTTATAACCCAGGTTTTTTAAAAAGATTTTTAAAATTTAATTGGTAAGACCACAGGACAGTCTTCCACTTTGCCTCAGTTTATCTTAAATGAGCTCAGGCCCAGAGAAGGTGAGTTTGACCAAATATCAAGTAATGCAAATAAAGTAATAATAATAATGATAATTTTAATTTTGGCACCTTTCAAAACACTTAAAGTCACCTTACAACACAAGACAACAAGAACAGTATTAAAAGATAGGAATAAAAAATCAAAACAATAGAACATATAAAACAGAATGATCATATCTGGTATGCAGATGTAAACAGATGGGTTTTGAGCTGAGATTTAAACTGGGACAAAGAATCAAGCTGGTCAAGGTGTAGCGTTAATGAGTTCCAGAGACGAGGTGCAGCACAGCTAAAGGCTCTGGCACCCATGATGTTAAGTTTGAAGTGAGGAGCAGTCAGAAGAGCAGCTGAAGCTGAGCGGAGGGCATGGGAAGGGGTGTAAGGGTGAAGGAGGTCTGAAAGATATGGAGGTGCCAAGTCATTGAGAGCTTTGAAGGTGAGAAGCAGAATCTTGTATTAAACATGTTGAGGAATGGGGAGCCAATGAAGCTGGATGAGACTGGGTGTAATAGTCAGTAGACTTGGTGCAGGTGATGACTCTTGCTGCAGAGTTCTGTACCATCTGAAGCCGATTGAGGAGTTTTTTTGGGAGACCAGAAAGAATGGCATTACAATAGTCCAGACAAGAGGTGACCAGGGCATGAACCAGAAATTGAGTGCTGCGTTGAGAAAGAAAAGGGTGAAGTCTAGAAATGTTATGAAGGTGGAAGTAAGCTGAACGTGAAACCTTACTGATGTGGGCAGTAAAGGACAGAGTATTGTCCAAGATGACTCCAAGACTTTTGACACTATGGAAAGTGTGGACCTGAAAACCATTGATGGAGACATCAAAGGGTTTTATTTTGGAAAGTGAGTCCTTAGCCAACCAGGTCAAACTCAATGGAAATAAAAGTGAAGTTATTCTTATGGGCTCTGTCATCCAAGTGGTGATGGCCTGTAGGCAGGAGGTGAGGACAGGAGGGGGAAGAGAAGTTCTGGGTTTTGTAGAATAATACAGTTGTGTGTCATCTGCATAAAAGTGGAATTGAATACCAAAATGACAGAAGATATTTCCTAGAGGAAGAAGATGAATTATAAATAGTAGGGGTCCCAACACTGATCCCTGAGGGACACCATGGGTGACCGAGGCTGATGGGGAGCAGACAGTCTTGCCTTGAACAAACTGTTTCCTGTCAGACAGATAGGATGTAAACTACTGGAGTGTTGTGTCCTTAATTCCAATGTTAGCCAGACGTTCCAACCAAAGAGAATAAGAGATGGTGTCAGAAGCTGCACTGAGATCAAGGAGGATAAGAATGGTGAGAAGGCCAGCATCTGATGCGAGAAGGAGGTCATTGGTGATTTTAACAAGAACTGTTTCAGTACTGTGTCTAGAACGCAAACCAGACTGAAATGGCTCAAAGAGGTTATTATTAACTAAATGGGCCTGAAGTTGGTGTTTTTTGTTTTTGTTTTTTTAATTTTGTTTGTGCTACACTGAAGAGAAATGTCAACACTGGTTACCAGAATATCAAGATCCTGGGTATACAAGCTGTAAGATGGAAGGTTTGACATAGCAGAGGATCTTATCCAGACAGAATGTACTCAGCTGCTATTAGCTGGGCATAATGCCACCTACTCACACCCATATGGTTTGATCTTATCTCCTTGACACCTTTTTAAAACTATTTTAATAGCAAACCTATGAAAACTGATCTGCAAAACACTTCTTTAGTCATTCTTGAGTCGTTAGCCTAGACATGGTACAAAAAATGCTCAATTTAGAAATGCATGTTCCTAATATTAGCCCACTACACTTTATACTGTTTTGTTTAAACTAAAGAATAAATGGTTGGTTGGTAGTCCCACTGATGAGCCAACAATTTTACAACCGCTGCAGCTTATTATGCCGCTAGTCCTTAACATGCCCAGAAAACAGCTGTGATCCCGCAAGTTCTGAGCGCTTTCACCATCACTACTGACTGGGAGTACTTCATTATAGAAGCCTTGCCTATTAGGATGTTGATCATTTAGCCATAACACTCCGTCACACAGGCTTTAACACGTTTGTTCTTCAGCTAATTATTTGACTACAAGAACCAACTGTTTACTTATTGTCTATTATATCCAGGGCTTTACCATATTGTGCTCTTATGAGATGTTAACTGTCATTTGTTTCATTTTGGTCCTTATGTTTTGCCTCATTGGTATAAGAGAAATGTAGAAAAAGTTAAATAAGCATTTTTTTTCTGTCTTCAAAGTCTGCAAAGACCCATCAGATCACCCAGGTCAACAAAAAGGTCATCAGTGCTCTGATGCTGGGAAAGGTGAAGATCATGAGGATCAAAACACAAAGGACAAGGATGACAGTCATGATGAAGACAGCAGGTCCACAATGGCTGAAAGCTCCCACACGAACAGTGAGAAAGTTCATCCAGCACGTCAGCTGGAGGAGCCTGCATGCAGCTCATCCCTTCCAATTACCCCCAAGGATTCCACCCAGAAGAGCTCAGCCAGTGCCAGAAGGGCATTGTTCGCCCGCAGACGCCTTGACGCTTCAACAGTGGCATCCTCTGGAGGTCCTCATTCTCCAAGTACTCAAATCCTGACTCCACAAATCGAGCGGTCTCCACCTCGTAGCCCATCACGCAGGCCTCACCAGTCCCCTGCTCCTCCTTCATCCCTCTCCCCATCCAGTTGTCATGTCTCCACTGCCCCACAGAGACCAGTCTCTCCTGTTAGAGGCCTCTCTCCTATAATAGTGCAGTCTCAGGGGTTGCATTCCTCTGGGCCTCCAGGCTCCCCGAGAGACACCTCTGCTCACTGTCAAGCCCGTCTTCATCCAAGGGACCAAGCATCTACAGCAAGACTGGTGAGTCACTTCAAAACACATTTGTTTACAGCATTTCTTTTAGCATTATTCATACCAACTTCATTTTTTCAAAATACTTAAGTCAGAATTTTGCTGTGTGTATAATTACCACTGGCCAAAATGTGGCTTTTCTTCAAACCGCAGTCTTCGCTCACCTGTGACTTGATCCAACTCTATTAGTTTTGCCTACAGTTTTTAAATAAATCAGCTTTTGGCTCACAAAGCCAATCTTGTGTGGCTCAGTTAAATCCCAGTAAGTCAACATCTAGAATAAATATAGATAGGCTGGTACATATGAGGTTATTTTAAAGTCACATTTATTGGAAAGGTAAGGAAAGGCAACTCTTGTTTTATATCAGTCAAACCAAGCCTGCAGCTCCTAGCCCTAAATTAATGCAGGAGAGCTCCCAAATAGACACATGTTTTCCCTGGGCAGCCGGGGGGAAAAACGAGAAGCAGGCTGATCATTAAAAACCAAAGATTGGAGCCACATGTCGACGACAAAAACGGCGTGGGTGAATTTCTCAGCTCACCCTAATAAAAAAATCATTTAAAAAAAAGTATACTCCAAACATGTTATGGTGAAACTTCACCACTTCCCCCTCACCCTAATGTAGGTCCCAGAGGAGCAGGTACTGATTCACATTCTCTACAGATGCACTTTCTATGTCTGCAAATATGTACAAGTAAGACCTTAAGACCTGTGCTGCTGTGAGTCTATAAAATCTGTGTTTCCACATCTGAGAATATGCAAGGACCTGCATGGGTCAGAGTGACGCAAATTGTGCTTGCAAATTTTTTTTGTGACCATACTGATGCGGAGACACTACATAATAGTACACCAGCTGTGCATGCACCCTTCAGACAGACTTCAACCGGACTTCAAAAAAAGTCAAACAGTAATGACCTCTCATCCGTAGTGTGTGCAGCTGGATATAATCCCTACCTAAGAGCATTTGCATGTTGGAAATTCAAACACTTAAAACAAGGAGGAAAAAGATAAAAATATTAAATATATAAACTTTGTCATCTATTTTCTAGTAATAATGTGATTACATCTGTAATTTACATTAGAGCCTGTTCTGAGAAGTCAAGTAGGCTGACATCAGCCCACATTAGCTTGTCATTCATGTATATTGGTATCTTTGTAGCCCTGTGACAGACTGGTGACCTGTGTCTTCTGCCTTTCACCCTCTGACAGCTGAATATTAAGTCTGCCATTATCGTATTTTTGCCACCTGTAGCCACTGCTAAACAGGCCCACTTTAAAGCAAAGAAAATATTACAAAGACAACATAAGCTGGCCATATCAAAATTAAACTCAGGCTTTAATATCTTGGAAGGCGAAATACAACTAATGAACTATGACGGCAACAGTTGAGATCTTTGAGCAAGAATAGAAAAGCATTTGGTTTTCTAAAGTAGAGCAAAACCAAAAACCACAGCAGTTCCTTAGTTCCCAAACACTTAGAAAGATGTGGAAAAAGATGATGCCACAGCGGTAAACATGCCCCTGTCCGAGCTTTTTCAAAATGTGTTGCTGCCATTAAACTCAAAGTAGGCTAACATACGGTGGCCCTGAGAGATCAAATGCACTGCAACTTGAGAAGACATCAGCAAATAGATAAACGCTGCAAAAGCACACAAAACACAACAGAAAAAAAAAAAGAAATAACCACAGCAAAAGCTCACAATAAAACAAAACAAAAAAATCTCACAAAACACCACGGACGTGTTTTTGGGGAGAAAACAGTTGCAGAGTGACAAGCTAACAGTAAACTGCTAATAGCAAACATGTATCTCCAGTATTTTATGAATCCTGTGATTAAAACACTCATTACCTGCATCTTTTTCTCCCTCACAACACTGATGAACCTTCTGCTTCTTTTAAGGGTGTCTCAGTGCAGTCCTTCGCATGTTTTGGTTTCTGTCACTTCCGCAGCTGATCCGTCACGTTATTGTGTCCCCAGAAACACTTCCGTTGTGTTTTGTGAGCTTTTGCAGCATTTTTTTATTTGCTGGTGCAGTGCATTTGACCTCCGTACTTACAGTATATATTAAAAAAAAAAAAAAAAAACAGTAAAATGTCTGTCTCATCTTGTCTTTTTGCTGTTTTTAATTAAAAATGTAGAGGCTTTTAATCATTTGCAAATCACTGGATGATGTTTTTATTTAAATTCTATGCAGTGTTTCAATTTTTGGTTGTAAGTAATGAATGTATCGCGTTATTGTCATAAAACTTGACTCCAGTACATAGTATATGTTCTGCATACGTTAATGGTGTCTTTAATGATTGGTCAACGCTCCAACTGTCACAATGAGCTTTATAGTTTTGCTGTTGGCAGTAAAATGAATCCCAGCTGGTTTAGAACGCAGTCACTAAATGGAGGTTGGTATTGAGGTGGATTCAAGTCGCACTTATGTCCCAAAGTAGGCTTCCAGTTGCACAGCCACCAGCTAATTTGACACCCAAATGCTTAATGTTCTTGCCTGTTTTTGCTTGAGTTTTAGAAAAGAGATGTCTATACTGCTAGTCACTAACTCAAAGCACCTCTACAGAACTTAGCTTTTAAAACTTTCTCAGCATCAGAGCCAAGGTAATCATTGTTTCATTGCTATTGATTTACAGCATCAACAGTTCTGGTCATTAAAACTGTACTTAATGCACCTGGCGTTATGTCTGCTCTCAACTGTCTCAACTGCTGTTGGTGTACTGACCACCAGCAGAACCACTGAAGTTTCATCTGGTTTTTGTTGTAGTCTGTGGATGAGGTTGGGCTGGCGCACATCCCCTCACATCCCACGCGGCCTCATGGAGTTCACAACCTCCTGAGTCACCTCCCTCTTCACTCGCAGCAGCCAAGCAGAGCCCTAAACATACTGATTCCAATTGGGGGGATTCACATGATTCAGCCCAGGTCCCCCCTGCAAATGTACAGCCTACTGAGCAGCCCCACAGCTAACACCTCAGGGGTATCCATGACACTGAGCGATGCTCCAAAGGGAAGGCTCGCTCTGCCACATCGCCAGGACACTCTTAAAGAGATGCCGCTGAGCAGCCGAGCCAGCCTACCGAACCCTGAGGCAACAGGGCAAATATCTTCAGGTGTTGTACCCCACAGAAAGAGTCAAGGATGCTTCACCATCCAGCAGCCGTTGAGTCCCGGAACAGAGACGAGACATCCGGAGGTGAGCGCAGACGCACCTGTTACAGAGAGGCGTGTTTACCCCGAGAACTCTCAAGGCCAAAAAACGGCTCCTTCCTCCCAGACACAACTCTGATAGGAGGCGGAGTCTGAAGGGACCGTGCAAAAAGACTGAAGACCAGCCTGTGGCCAAAAATCACCACATGCTGGTTTAGAGTCTGACAACAAAACGCAAGAGCACTTGAGCACTGCTTCTGAATGACGCTGTTATGTAATTATATTAATAATATATATAGACACTATGTTAGATATGCAGTATGTTTTGTAAATCTTTTTTACCCTCTTGTTTGATGTCATTGGTGTTTATTTATTTCTGTGCTATTATGCAAATTCTGTACTATATGCAAAAACAGCTGGAATGAAAATAGACAAAGTTTTAATCAGTTTCCCCTATTAACCCTGTTGACAGCTAATATACTATTGCTGTGTTTATGTACTGTATTACCAAAATGGATATAGAAAGGTATCGCAAATATTTATTCACCCAACCAGTATTTTGAAGTGCAATTTTATGTCAAGATTGTGGTTTGAAATGTCATTCTTAAAGGCTGTGATTATTATTATTATTATTATTATTATTATTATTATTATTATTATTTGTCCGATTTTTGTTGTTGTTGTTGTTCTTTGTTTTTAAAGAAGCAAGGTTACGATTATCTCCTTTTCTGAAATCTTCAGGAAAAGATCCAGACTTTGGGAGTGCACTGACAAATGATTTGATATCCAGTGGAGACCTGTTTCACGTACACGGTAGCTACGGTACAGTTTTCTTCCCTAAATAGATACATGTATTTTTGTGTTGTTGCTTTTTCTAAATGATACAATCACGGTCATGTTCATGTTTACCATTAAACTTCTCATTTTTACAGATTTCTATTAAAACTGTGGAAAATGTGTGGTTTTTTTTTTTTTTTCATTGCCGTGGACTGTTAAGTTTGATAAATCCTCATGATGTATAGAAATGAATTGAAAGTCAGTGGGCTCCTGAAAGGGTTACCGCTTGTGTAAGAAGATGTGTGCAGTATTTTTAGAATGTAGGATTTGTAAATATAGTGTCAGATCACCCAAATTATAAAAACATTTAAGGATTCAACAAAACACAATGGCGTTAAATGGAATTTAATTTCCATCCATCCATCCATTCTCTTCCGCTTATCCAATTCAGGGTCGCGGGGGGGCTGGAGCCTATCCCAGCTGCCATAGGGCGAGAGGCAGGGTACACCCTGGACAGGTCGCCAGTCTGTCGCAGGGCTAACACAGATTTATAGTGGTTAAATTATTATTAATATAAGGTAAGAAGCTCGGCAAGAATGGTTCACTGTTGAAACAATTTCATTATCTCCCAAAATAACATTAATGAGCAGCTACAAATTAAGTCGAGCTTCTTTTTGTGAAATTCACAAAAATTTCATGCAGCATTATCAACTATGGCATCTTGTCCATCTTGGTCTGTTTAAAACTGATTAATCTTCATTTTTAAGCAGAGTTACCATAAAACATCTTATATTTTCTATGGGTTTAACAACCTGATTGCATATCTAATCATTTCACCATCAGCGTGCTGGTTGCTTTCTGGGAACCTGTGGAAATAATTACCTCTTTATATAGTGGAGGTCAGTGGGGGTTCTGTAGGAGGTTAATATGTTATTCCCGTAGCTGTAGCTCAATAGAAACATTTTAGCAGTTTTTTTTCTCATTTTAAGTGAAAGTAAAGAAAATAGAAACCCAGACAGACATTGATTAAAAAATGCACAAAATGGCAGGCAGCCCATCTGAAGAGCCTGTTTTCACCATATGGAAGTTGCTACGCTTGGACTAATTAATTATTCCAATCCAACTAACTGGTTTTTTTTTTTTAAGAAAAGTCTTCAAAACATCTTGTCTTCCTTTAAAAGAAATCACCTGACTTGGGGTCACTGGTGTTTAAGCTTTTTAAAAACAAGTTGCAACTTCTAAGTCTGTATGTCATCAGCGCTAATCAGGATTGTTAAAGTAAACTTGAACTTAAAGTAGGTGGGAAAAACTAAAAAAGTAAAACAATCTAAAAATGCAGAAGAAATATATTTAGTTTTCTTTGTCAGTTTGGTCAAATTTGTCAGCATAACCAGCCTGATGAGGCTTTGATGAATGTGTTTTTTGAGACTTGGAATGTCTACATGACTGTGAGTTAACTGCCTTCACAAAGCATTTTGTTTTGCACTGAAATACTTGTTGTGACCATAAAAATTGTCCCTGAAAAATACCATCCCTATATAATAATTAAAAAGGCTAAAACTAACACTGAAACTAAGAAAAACATTTTAAAACGATAAAACTAAACTGAAATGAGCAAAATTCTGGAAACCAATGGAAACTAAACTGAATTTAAAGTAACTCAGAAATAAAAACTAATTAGAAGTTGAAAAACTATAATAATCCTTGCACTAATATGAGTTTACTTGGAATAATCTACAGAACACCCTGAAACTTTATTATACTGAAGAAACGGCAAAAACCTTTTACAAAATGTAGATTTTTTTTTTTTTCCTAAATGTAATTTTTCAACTGCTGTGAATGCAAAGTTACATTGACTTCCACTGTATTGGAGTGGAGGTATAAAACTATCAACATGTTTAAATGTTTTAAATACTATAATATACTTTACTATACTTAAAACACTATTTAATTTACTATGCTATAGTTAGCTAAAAGATAGTGGAGAGAAAATAGTCTGGATAAGTCAAGTGCATATTTCCTGGACTTAGCACACCCCATGTTGATGAATATAGCACCACCCTGTGGCTATTTCATACTTGTGCTCGACGTTTAAAATTCCACTTCTTGGAATCAAAATATTAATTTCGCTTAAAATCTAAAATCAGAGCCAGCTTCTTCTTTTTTTTTTTTCTTTCCTGTAACATTCTTTTGTAGTTGGTATTGACCTTCGTTTTCCCCTCCTTGCTGTTTGCTCAGCTCAGGCAGCTCCTCTTTGTTCTTAGGTGCTGAAGATGCCACCTGTCACCACTGGGGGGCAGGAGAAAGCAAATTAAAACCTATTGTGGTTCGTCTGCTGAAAGGGATGACATCATCCACTGAAGATACTGGAGCCAAAAACTGAAGGGAGGCCAGGGGGGATTTTATTATATATTTTCACAGTTTATTTGGAGACTCCATAGTGAGGAAAAAGGAAAGACTGTGTTTTACTGTAGCAACATAATCTTCTGTATTTCCCTTTTTATCAGCAATCTACAGATACGTTTCTCAGTAAAACAAGAAGCTCCATAGCAACAGTGGCCAAGCACGTACCCAAAGCTTTGTGTCATCTACCTGTGACTAGACATGCATCTACATTTTTATAGTCTAAAAACAAAAGTTCAATCAGTGATGCACAATAAGATAATATTATTACCCAGATTTATGACGATAGTCCCAGAGCAGGAACGCTGTGAAATGTTTCAATAGAAAATGAGATCTAAACAATAACCTTACTTAAGACGGGAAACCTGTCTGGGGGATTTCGTCCTCTGTGCCAAAATGAAATGAACATCAGCGAATGGGAGATTCCTGAAAACTGGAAACCAAACAGGAAACAAACAGTCACTTTTTACGTCTTAATACTCAATGGGCTCCATTCTGTTTGTATTTGAGCTCCTTATCGTAGTTACAATTATGGCAATATGTTCAAAGTATGCAGGCCCAAAGATGACTTTTTATTTAAACAAAAAAGACAGGAAAAGGTCAATAATAAAACATCTGTAAATAGTTTTACTTTCACAGAGAACATCTTCGAAGGTGTATGAATATAATTTTAGTCTTAGCTCTTTTTAAATGGAAAACAATAAGGAGCTTTCATCTTCTGAAAAAAGAGCAAACGTATGGAAAATGTGAAGTCCATGTTCAAAAGAAAATTTTCTTAATTTTTATTTATATTTTTTTTTTAAACATCTCTGAGTGTCTGCATTCAGTTGGTTTTTTTTTTTTTCCAAATGTCTTTCTGTTCTACACTCTACCTCCTAACAAACAGTTTAAGACCGTATGATCCTACACACTAAACACTCTGATGGCAAGATAATGTTATCACATGGATCTGAATTTATAACATAAAGTGCTTTAAAATGATTGTTAGTCCTATTAATCAAGTTGCTTGAAAATGTATTTAATGTCTTAACCTAATGTAAACCCCATGAAATAGTCTTCCCAGAGAGCTGCTGCTTGCTGGATATTTTATCTTTATAAACCCTAGAGATGGGAAAGTCTCAGCAGATGAGCAGTTTCTGAAATAACCAGACCAGCCCATCTGGCACCTGTAACCATGACACATTCAAAATCACTTAAAACTAACTAACGCTAAAAACATGAAAAATAATGAAACGTTTGTTGCAGTGTTTAGCGAATGAAAAGTGTCTTTTTTTTTATTTGATTTGATTGAAACTATGTGAATACTATTAATTACATAAAACTAATTAGTTAGAACATTTTATATAACTGGTCAGTTTGTTAAAGTTAGCCAGTTATGCTACAATTTAGATGTTTCTGTGGTTTAGCCGTTACATACAGCCATAACTGTTTTTCCTTTATTTAATTTAGCTGTCATTTTAGCTATTTATGTATTTACATGTCATACATATACATATACATATCATCTATATGTAATACAGGAATATCTTAGTTATTAATTTTAGTGTTACAGTTATCGTAGTTGTATTATTATTTATCTAACAAATAGGCTAGCTTATTATTTCAACCATCTATTTATCTGTTGCTTTTTACTAGTTTTTTCTATTTATACTATTTATCTGTTACTTTTACTTGTTTCTCTTTTTTTATCTCTGAAAAAGCTACCATTAAATCCAAGATTTAAAAAAAAATCCTTTTCTTTTGACCATTTTCAACCTTTAATCTGCTAATTCACTAATAGTTTAAATTCTCTTTTTTTCTTTTTTGCTACCTTGTTTCCATGTACCGCTCATTCTTTTTTAATGATTGTACTTAATAAAGCAGACAGGTGTGCCAGACACCCTGATGACATATAATGAATACACAGACAGTAGTGATACTGCTATCAAAGCTTCCATCAGTTCATGCGGGAGTTTGTCCCATATTCTTCACACCACTCACATCAGGTCCTGTCTGAGTGAGTCACTCATTCACTTTTCTGTTACTTAAAATCAGTAGGTGCCAAGTTTGTTAACCGTCTTCATTTTTTTAACCAATAAGGAACAAGAACAAGGTGTCTGCATTTTTCCCTGATGAGGTGTTACATTCCTGATGTAAAGTCAAGATGAGTGAGAGCAGTTCAACTCGTAGGCCTATACAAACTTAACTTGGAAACAGCATGAAAGCCTAGCTAGCAGGATAGGCCTTTAAGGATCAACATTTAGATAAACTAGCTATTTTTATAATGTTGTGAAGAAGTAACACTGAATATAGAAAACTGTATGAAAGTATAAGTTAACTGAATCTATTGTTTCAGAAGTACAGTGCCTTGCGAAAGTATTCATCCTCCTTGGCATTCGTCAGGTTTTTTTGCCTCACAACCTGGAATCAACATGTTTCGCAGTGACATTTGATGTGATGGATCTGCACAAACTAGGCTGCGTTGGTGAAGTGAAATGAGAAAAAAATATAGAAAAATGAATTTTTAATAAATTAAAATCTGAAGATTGGCATGTGCATAAGTATTCAGCCCCCCAACATCAGTACTTTGTAGAGCCACCTTTTGCTGCAATTACAGCTGCAAGTCGCTTTGGATAAGTCTCTATGAGCTTGCCACATCTTGCCACTGGGATTCTTGCCCATTCCTCAAGGCAAAACTGCTCCAGCTCCGTCATGTTGGATGGTTGTCG
>VUQS01012138.1:4156-21889 GCA_015108495.1 Heterochromis multidens
CACACACACACACACACACACACACACACACACACACACACACACACACACACACACAAAAA
Organism: Heterochromis multidens; assembly: GCA_015108495.1. Taxonomy (NCBI): domain Eukaryota; kingdom Metazoa; phylum Chordata; class Actinopteri; order Cichliformes; family Cichlidae; genus Heterochromis; species Heterochromis multidens. Next base: position 4,219 of record VUQS01012138.1, read on the forward strand.
CTGTACATACCTGCCAGTGTTACAGAATTATTAATCAGAGCAAGTCTAAGCTTCAAAAAGGTATTCCCCGGCATCAAACCCATTAGGCATACAGTATATTCCCATTGTTGCACTTGTAAATGAGCCTCATACATCATGTAATATGCCAACAGACCTGCACGGAAAGCATTTTAAATTTGTTTAATGAAAAACAGCTTAGCAGAAAATTAGAGGCTAGAAAGTGTTTAAAAACCATTTGAGTGTGCGTGTTTCGGTTATGAAATAAGTTTTGATTAAGTGTTTAATGCGAGGACTTTTTCTGACACAAGACAAAGATGACAAATTTCCCTGGCAGCAGAAAAAGAAAAAACTCAGTTTGTGCCTACACATGGCTCAAGCATGCATAGCACTTCAGTCGTGACTTATAGGAGTACATTGCATTTCTTGGCTTTTATGGAAGCGCATGTATGGCTGTGTTTTAATTTTACTCCTCTGAACGAGTCTCTAACCACTCACAAGAGGATCATCAGCAGCTCAGCAGGTGGCCACTTGAGTCAGTCATTATTACATTATGTATCAGCATCAAAAGGTAGTTGTGTGTGACCACTACTGATCCAAACTCTGTTCTACCTGCTCAATTTATGTCTCTGAGAACAGCAGAAAAAAAAAAAAGGAAAAAAAAGGGTGGGGGGGTGCAGAAATTGCTATTCAAGACCTCTTGCTTCAAAAGATTTTACAAAAATAAATCATCATTATTACGGGAGAGAGAAAAAAACTATTTAGATCTAACATTTAACGTCTCCATGTCAAAAATTGACTTCTTAACATCATTCAGTTCACTCTACACCATTCATTTATTTTAATGTCATCATTTCAGCTTAGAATAAGGCTTCTCAAAAATACTTGTAAATTATTATTAATTGATGATATAACTGTAATATTGGAATTGGAAAGTGAAGCCAGCGCGGAAGTGTGTTAAATCTGCATTCGATGTAATGGCCGTTAGAAGGTGACTTCTCACTTGATCTATGACCTCAGTAAACACTTTCCTAATTACTTTCTATTCCTGATCACTACATTCAAGGCTTGTTGAACAGAACACGATGTTCATCAGCCCATCCATCCATTTTCTTAACCACTTATCCAGCTTGGGGTCTCAGTGCTAAGCTGTCATAGGGAAAGAAGCAGGACACAGAGGTGAGGTGGTGCTACTTCCACGGTTCAAAGACATGCTTGTTAGGTTAATTGGTGATGTGAGAGAGCATTTTTTTCATTTTCTTAATTATGGTTCTCACCAGAGTCAGAAAGAAAGATAAAGCAGGGTAGGTTTAAGGGTGGGCATGCATGTGATTGCAGGGCCGTAACTAGGGTTTAGAAATTAGATAGGTCCAGAATATTTAAGGTGTAGCACCTGAACTCCAGTGACGAGTAGAAAAGGCTACACTTCTGAAGACAGTAGGTCCTAGAGCTGCAATGCAATCAGAACTAAGAACTTTGAAAGCTGGAAAGGGCTTCATTTTATACATCTTCCCCCTTTTGTATATAGAAGACGAGTGATGTGTTTATAAAACAATAAAATAAAACAAAAATAACAAAATGCAAAATTATTCCTTCACTTAAAATAAAATAGCACAAGGGGAAAAAGTTACTTAATGCCTCTGGCCCTACTGTGCCTCAGATTAACTTATCATGCCTAGACCATCCAATTATCATTCCTCATGATTTACATCAGCCTAACCCCCAAAACACAGCCAATCAGAGGCACTGTAGAATATAACTTCATAGAATTTCCTTAGAGTCTTTTCAAAGTAAAAGCCATCACGAGAGTCACAGATTAATTTGTGCCATCTTTTTCCTAGCTTTTTGGAAAGAAATTACAGAAGTCCAGACCACCGTGACCTCCTATCTGGTTACAGCCATGTATGATTGGCAAGTTGTTACCGTATGAGCATGCAGGTTCCATCACCTTCACAGTCAGATCCATGCCTCGCTCATCAGGTCCCGTTTTAAAACATGATGACCAAAATGCTCAGCTCGAGGCATTAAGACGAGACTTCACTACCCAAAGGGTGATGCCAAAGAGTCTGTGTTCCATTTTGCTATATTCACCTAAATGTTTGCATCTTCCATCCTTCCCATCATTTGTCTTTTCCCCTCTCTCTCTCTCTCTCTCACTCACTCTGTCTTCATCATGTTTATCTTCATCCTACAGTTAGGTTTTCAACATGAAAACTTTTGATATGCTGAAAAATTAACTGTGTATCATAAATAAGAATGTTTAATATAAAACAGACAGTGAGATGCAAGATGGGATAAATACTGTTTGTGTTATAGGATTACTAGGAATATTTCAGAAGTCTCTTTTCCCATCTTGTCTACACCATCAATCATCATGTTTAGTGTGCAAATTTGTGAAAATAAATATATAAATAAAAACAACCATTAAAACCAATATTGCACACCCATTTTTGGACTGACTTGGACTGAAATAAATAGTCACACAAACTACAAACTGGAATCGATAACGCTGACATAATTTCAATAGAGGTGCAGCTGTCAGAGGAACTTTTTGCTGATGAGGTCTTTTCTGTGTGCCAAAAAATGTAATGACTCAGTGATGAATAGATACTTGTTAAAAATCATCATGGAGGTTAACGCATCTGACCTTCCAGGAAAATTTGGGTTTTTATTTCAAGCAGGAGCTAGAAATTATGGACCACTTATTGATTGTTATCACGTAGAAACTAAAGACCAGTATTTAAGGATCATTTCTTTCCACCTCCTGTACACACGTACATTATACTGTATAGTGTACAGAACACCTGTAAAATATAAGTAACCCTCCCAATTTCTTGTTTTACACATTGGTTGATAAGATGAAACTCTGGATGTTTGTTGCTGATTAAACGGCTTCTAATTTTGTGACTTTTACAGCAGTTGTGCTGCCACAACAGTCTCAGTGCATTTGTGGAATAGCAAAAAGCACAAATGCATCCTGACATTTCAGCATTTGTTTCAGGATTCAAACAACAGTGCAGCAGATGGCGAGATACTCCACTCATCTATTTCTTGTGCTCCCAACCATCACTAAATGGCCATTGTTGCAGGCCCAGCAGCAACACAGTCAAATAGAAAGTGACTACTTTAAATAGTGACTGTGCCGTTGATATACAGTGTCAATGGATTTAAATGACATAAAACTGATGGAAAATAAATAAGAAACATTTGCAAGAGTAATTGCAGTCAGCATGTTAAAAAAAAAAGTCACTGTCACTATAAATCAGGAAGAAAAATGGGAGCTAAAGTCAGTTAAATTGTTCAGTGTACATTTCTTGGCTATAAAGTAGTTTTAACCAAATCAAAGATTGAGCCAAATAGCAGGTGCTCGCTAAAAAGAGTTAAAACTAATTATAATGAAAGAGGAATTGATTATGTCAGTGTGAGTAAGCACTTAGTGAATTCGCTGTTGGATAACTTAATTGATCCGGAAGTTGGTCAGCAGTCATTTCATGATGCAAGTTCAATCACAGAAAGTAATTGCACTGAAATGCAGGGTGAGTGTGCTCACAGAGTAACAGGTGTACAGCAGAAAAACAGCTGCAGCATTATGGAAAATTACTCCCCTGCTTATGCCTTTAAAGACTAGGTTAAGAGAAAGAGAGATAACAAAGTTTCACTTTTCCTAAACTTATTCCAATAAAAGAAGTCTCCCAAGATGGTCCGTTCTTTCATCCCACCGGGGAGAGCACAGGCAAGAGAGTTGGAGGACCAGCTTGTTATCTGTACCATATGGTCTCGAGGGAAGCGGTATCATTTTATTTTTAGGGGAAGAAGGCACTCGCGCTCGCACATGCTCACACCTGCTGTGAGGAAGCAATTCCATTTCCGGATCCCCCCTGTGTCTTCCAATCCACCTCCCGACAAACTTTTACACGCATACTGCCTCACAAACCTTTACATGATATACACATATGTTTGTCCTTTTTTGTACAAAAACTATGGCTTAGTCGTTTCTTGGGTGAGTTCAACCCATTTTTTTTTTTTGGTATGAGACATGACATATCACAAAACAAAATCAACTGACAAGCATCACTGCTTCACCTGAATGATGTTTTAAGTTGTGTTGTCACTTTAATAAACTCAGTGTGACTCATCGCTTGCTGCATTAGCATGCACATAATGTGTTTGAGTGACTCAGTGAATATCAATTCTTATAGTTTCCCTTTGTGCATTCAACGGTTCCGTGTGTGTATGCGGAAGATGTAGCGAAGTATGTGCATGCATGTCGGTGCACAATGTAATTAACTTGCATGGGACTCTTTGAATATTGAACTAGACTACGTGTGTGCATGCACATGTGTACACGAGAGAATATGAATGCAGCTTGCAGTTCGTCATTATGTTGGTAATGTGTCCATCTGAGTAACAGGCAGCTGTGTGCAGACAGACTTAATGCACTAATGCAGTGCCAGCTAATAGAAAGAGCTACTGCTGAAATCACACACTTTGAACAGCCTATTAATATAATGGGATGGGTGGAAGGAGGGAGGAGGGATAGAGGAGGAGAAGAGGATGGGAAATAATAAGGAGGGGGTGGATGAATGATAGTAATCGGTAGGTTGGAGTAAAATGGGGCACAAGGAAAAGGAGGAAGAAAGAGTGAGAAAACAATGAATGGATGTGAAGACAGAGAGATAAGGAGGGATGATAAATGGATAGAATGATAATGCAGAGAGGTGACAGATCAATATGAAATATCTATGGGGATGAAAGGAAGAAAAGAAAGGGATGAGTGAAGAGGGGGAGAAAGGAGAAGAGTGACAGAGACAAGATGAAGGTGAAAACCACAGCTTCGTAATTTGATGAATGGAACGGTAAAACAAAGAGAAATTTGGGAACAGTAATGACAGATATGCAGTGCTAGCAAAAACTCCTTAATCAACTGCTTGTGTGGAAAATCAATCCAGTTTTATTTGTTGTAAGTAAGCAAAATCATCTCTGAATCCCAAGAAAAAAATAACACTGAAATATAGTAGGAAACAAAGTAGGATTTAAAGCTATAATCTGGCTCATTAATTACAGATTCACAGGTTTAGCATAACCAGAAAAAAAAAAAAACTCAAAAGCACAGACTTTAGTCACAATCAAATTCCTGCAAGTGTTTTTCAAACTTTCAGAAAAAGATTGCAAATTATACTCTGTTTTATGAGAATGAGATGTTGACTGGCTCTCCTTAAGCACTCCTTGAGGACAAGTCTAATGAAAAGGCGATGCAGAAAATAGACTGGAAGATGGAGATTTTTAGGAAGTTGACATTAGGACCAACTCTTTCTTAGAGGCTTTCCGTGAGCCTAACTACACTGGTTCCTATTCCCTACACAAAGCCTTCACCATCAAAGAAATACTTTCAGTCAGCCATCAATTGGCTTACTGTATTCAGCTTAGAAACATCCTTTTGTCCACCCTTTTTGCCTTTGTTATGGTTCTATCCATCTTTTCATGGGGATTTTGAATAGTGACTCTATAACTTAAATTTTCTCTCCACGCATCCTTTTTCTGCTTCTGATGATTGAGTCCACTGCTCATTTTTCCCCTCACTTTCTTCTCTCCCTAAAATCCACTTTTCTCCATGCACATTTCTTTTCTTTCCTTCAATTCCTTATTTGCTTTAATAAACCTAACCTCTTAACAGAAGAGAAAAATGAAAGGTATTTTTTATATCTTCCCTGCTTTGCCTTCGCTTATTTCCTGTTGCTCTCTATTCATATTTTTTTCCTCAGTTCCATCTCCTTTGTCTCATCAGACAGAGTTTTCCAAATGTCATGTATTTGGTTGAAAATGGAGTGCCTGATGTTGACATATAAATGAACCTTATATTCATGGCCACAAAAATTTATGTCTATGGTAACACTAGTAGTGTTGCATTATATATAAACCAGCAATCAGTTGGTAGAGTTGAAGAATTGGCACAAGCGTATCAATGGGGATACATCAAACCTCAAGTGCCTTGAGGCGGCTGTTGTGATTTGGTGCTATATAAATAAAATGGAATTGAATTGAATGGGGACTGAGTAGCCTTCAATAACAAGCAGTAACATAGGAAAGAAAACTTAATAAGCATTTTAGAAAAGTTTCTCTTACTTCAGACAAAAAGAAACACATGCATTCAGTGGGGATTGATGACAATGACAAACGCAGATTACTATCAGAGAGGCTTTCCTTGTTTGGGGCATGTCTCAGAACCATGTGGCATAGCCGCAATGAAGTCACCCATTGGTTTGTGCACTTCTGTTTTGTTTTTTGGAGCCAGAAGTTGGGACAAGAAGAAGTAACTTATCAGCTATACTAGCAAACTTGGTACCCAGGTTGCATCCATAAAATATATAGGTGCATGATACAGACATATTCCCCTTCTAATTAGTGCTAAGTGCAATACAAGGTAAGTTATAAAAAAAAATAATAATAAAGAAAAGGAAAACACCTCATGCAGGTTTCACAAAGGGGAAATATTATAGGTATTTTTAATTTATTTTTTATTCCTGCTTTTGGATCCAGTTTCAAGTGGCCATTCTTGGAACTGGCACATTCTTCATTTTTCAGCACTGAAGGTTGTCTGCAGGTTGGCATGTGTGACAGTGTTTGTGTAATTACTCTCACTGCCAGAAGGGGGAGACACTAGAGATTTAATATCAGCTCACTTGTGCCCTGAAGAACTGTTCAATTGATATTCGCTGACATTTTCGTTCACTATGCAAGAGCTCCAGTTTTGCTAAGGAATACCAGCAACATGCAGTTTTTTTTTCTTTTTTTTACATGTGTTGCTTCCATACATCTTTGCTGGGGAATTCCTTATGGAAAAAAAAAAAGTTGCATGTTATGCCTTAAGTAAAAGTAGCTGCAGAAAGTTGAAAATACTGGAACAAATAGTCCAGGATGTGCTAGGCATAACTGGGTACTGTGACATATCTGGCAGAAAAGACAAAAAAAAAAGCATCACCCAAAAAACCATTGTTTTAAAAAACAACAACACAATCTTTTGTTGTCTATTTTGAAGTGTTCAAGAGTTTAAAAAGATAAGAACAATGAGGGCTTGGCACAAATACTGCAAGTTGCCAATTAAAAAGAAAATAAAACTCACTTTTATACAATGCCAGCGTGGAAGTGACTTTCCTTTTTCATCTGTCTTTCAGCAATCAAAGGTGTCCAAGCCCTCCACCACTGCCTCGGTATCATTCCCCAACCTCATCTCACTGCCTTCTTTTCATCTCTACTCCCTCGCTCCCCTGCCGTCTCTCCCCACCTCAGCTCCTCTCTTCACTTATTTTCACCTCTGTCCTAACACCCCCGCAGATGTCCTGTTCTGTCTCTCCTTGAAGATCCAAAACCCAGAGCCTGTATCTGTATCCATTCAGACAGGCAGCCCAGGACTTTGATCACTTCGCTTTAAACTCAGGCAAAGAAAATAAACCTAGTGCCTCACAACAAAATGCAGCTGAAGTTGTAGCAATAATTGGTCTGTCATATACATAAAAGTTTTGGTCGACATATTTGAGAGGTTCACAGAACACATGCGCAGAAATTAGTTTGCCATCCTTATTTGTGCCACCTATAGCAACCTGCACTCCTCTTCCTCACTGTCTTGGTGAGTATCTCCATGTTAAGGTTTCTTTTTATAGGATTTTGTGCAGCTCAAAGACTGTTGTGTGCAGTTCAACTTCACATGCCAACCCACCTCCCCGTCTCTCTCTCCCCATGTCCCCATGCCATTCTCACCTTCCATTTAAATCTGCCATACTCTTTCACACATTTTTGTTGCTTTGCTCCACTGTGCCCTGCACTGAAACTCTGTACCACTTTGCTTTTGTAAGCTGGTAATTCTCAAGTTGCACCCAAGACCACAGTGATTCTCTTCTTCTTCCTTTTATGAATCATGAACTTTTCAGTGAAGCCTACTTTTGGTGTCTTTTAGACTGTGTGTTATTTAGGTTTGGGTCTTTTTTTTTTTTTTTTTTACTTTTTACAAATATAATAAAGTGTGACAGGGGTCCAGACCACTCCTCCTCAGTTAATCATATTCATGCTCCAGCACTTGTCACATATCTTGATGAGCTGTCAGCCTTGAAGTGACTTGTAACCTAATACTGGAGTAACTGCCCAAAGAGTCTAAAAGCCAACATGCATTAGCAAGGCAACAGTGTTCATTTTTAACAAATTAGTTGTAGGTTATCATCAAGACTATTTTGCATTTATCTAGCAGAACCCTTTTACTATAGTGTACTAATACCAATAAAGCAAAACAAAAAAAAAGTTAATTACCTCATTTATGTGCACTTTTCCATTTTAAGTGTTAGAGTTCTTGCTTTATTTTGCTGTCATTTATGGTCAGGTCAGTTCCTCTTGTCTGTTGTCTGTTTCACTGTGTGAAATGGAGCGGATAAAGTGAAGACAGTGACAACCTGTAACATTACTGTTAATGCAATCAAAGCTGCTGATTGCAGGTAAGCTAGCATTGGCCATAGAACTGCCAGGCCTCCTGTCAGCAACATCACATCTGTATCACCAGACAAGCAAATGAGGACTGGTCTGACCCAGAACTCCTCCTGGCTTTTCAAAACTGATATTGTTAGGTTAGGTGGAAAAATAAATAATATAATTCAGTGATTACAATCTTATTGCAGTGTGCTCATGATCAATCTCAATGTTCTTCTGAAAGACAGTAAAATGTCCAGAGCTGACATTTAAAAGAGTTAAATTAATGTTTTTAAAACAGTTAAATATTGAACACTGTACCAGAGTCCCATCATTAACTTGCATAACAGTGTTAAATCACCACTAACGTTGGTCATAGTTAGAAGTTGTTGCTGTATAGTGTTAGCTTCACTCAGTGCTGTGTCATCTATCTACATTTTAACTGCTATTTTACACTCCAACTTTTGCTTTTTTGCTTGGCACAAATAATTAAAACACACAAAAGGAAAAAAAAAGAGAAACTGGTAGGGAAAATTGGCAGGATGACAAAAAGATATTTCACTCTCAGTTTTTTGAGAACTACTTTTTTGAGAGCTTGGGGGTCCCTGTTGATATATCAGTTAACAAATTTGACCTGACCTCTTAACTGTTCGTCAAAGCTGATTCTGGGGTCCACTCTTATTCACTCTCACTCTCATCAGCAACTGCCTGATAACGAGATAATCATTTCCATCAAGTGTTCTAGAGCAGGGAAGCACCCAAAAACCTAAAACAAGCAGTCTTAAGGACCAGAGTTTAGAAGCACTGCTTATTGTCCTAAGAAAAGTGGTTTCACTGCATAATGTTGCCCTGAGGGAACGAACTAAAAAATGCTAATTTAGTAAATAAGTGAAATCAGAATCTGTCTTTAAGCAACCAATTATACTTCTTCACATATTGCACATGCACTTACTTTTTAATATAGTTATTTTAATTTTAAAAAGTATATAAATTATATTAGTCTTGGCAGTAGCTGACAATGTGTCCCATGTTGATTTGGTTCCTGAAAGGATTGCTCCACCCCCAGGTCAAAGGTCAAACCCTCTTTGACTCCTCATTTTACTGAACAGTGACGGGTCTTGTGTCATTAAATAACAAAATAAATAAATTAAAAATTTAAGGGACAGTGTAATAATTAAAAATGTAGTTTGTTGCCTGAGGGCAACACCATGCTATAGAGGGTTAACATTTTTTTAAATAGGTAAATAATTAACACTGTACCAGAGTTCCATCGTTAACTTACATAAAAGTGTTAAATTTCCACTAATTTATTTATGTTTTTTTGTCTTTGTATAGCGCTAGTGTCACTCAGTGCTGTGTCATCTATCTACATTTTCATACATAGATAAGCTAGCATTGGCCATAGAACTAGAACTAGCATGGCTGGGTTGTTATTTTTACACATCAAATTTTGCTTTTTGTGGAACAAATAATAAAAAAATTCTAGGGGAAATACTGAAAGAACATTTAGGTACAGTGCTTAAAATTTTATTAGACCTCCTGTTGTAAAAACAAGAAAACACAAATGTTTTAGAAATCTGTCAAAAAACTTGTTTAAAACTAAAAATGATATTGTTATTTGTTAGGCAAATAACAAACTGAATTCACATTTTTATACCCAAATTTGAGCCGGCACACTGGACTTCTATTTGATTTACTTTTTTTTTTTCTGCTTTTTTGCAAAACAGTAAATTTGAAAATTCTGATTATATTTTAACATTAAAAATATAATTTTGATTAAAGAGCTTGCACATACTGGTGATTTGAAACATTAAAAAAATATTTTGGTAATTACCAATACTGTTAATTTAGGGTAGATATGGCATAAACCTTACATTGGGTGGTGGTCTAATAAATCTGTTAAGCACTGTACATCCCCAAAAATACTGAAAAGCTTATTCTAAGCAGTGCCAGTGTTGTGACAATTATGCTTATTTTTATAGCAAAAAAATTAAATAAATAAAAGAGAGAGCGCACAGTGTTTAAAATCTTAAAATATCAGTGGTAAGATATTGATTTAATACTGTTGTATTGTGAAATTTGTCATTTATTTAACACAACTTTATTTAGCTCATATATGACATGAGCTGTAAATGGAAAAATGCTGGTCACAATCATCAAATCATCATTAATACTTAAATACTTAAATAATACTTAAATAATTCTAATAACAGATCAATTTACTAATTGTAATGTTCGAAGGATCACGCCTATTGACAAACTCAGAAAATTATGCTTTTCATCACATTTTAGAAGGTTTTAACTTGTTTGGTCGCCTTCACTATTTTACGTTATACTTGCTGTTAACACTGTGCTTTTTTCTGTTAAAACAAGCAGCTATTTTCTCACAAAAATAAAGCTCAAGTAATCCCACTGTAAACCTCATTCCCTACACCAGCAGACAACAGCAACAGCAGAGAGATGACGTAAGCAACAAGGTGGCTAACCAAGTGAAGTGGATAAAAAGACAAAAACCCTTTAGGGGTTTAGACCAGACCGGGGCTAAATGGAGAGCAAACACCAAGTTTAAACTGGTCAGGATAAAGGGGTCCAAATTAATGTGCGGTGCATCTGTTGGATGTGGCGGCTAATGAATTGGACATATCAGCTTTATATGATTAGAGGTGAAGCCTGGTTGTCTGATTTGACAAACTGAACACAGTCAGGTCAGAAGCACATAGAGCCCCCACGTCTCTGTGTGTTTCTAATGCAGTTTGCCTCCACAAGTTTCCGCATTGTATATTTTTCGCTTCTCATTCTCTTAATGGTGAAAGTAATGAAAGGTGATGGAGCTGCTGTCATACACTTGTGCATTCCCTCCTTAAGCAGGCATGAAGCTGTGGTTAGTTAGTCCAGGACACACACACACACACACAGGCACATGGAGACATAAACACACAGCATGTTGGGTGCATTACATAACGGTATTGAAAGTTGGAGAGAATAATTGGATAGCTTCTCATGTGTTTTCCTTCAACGCGGTACATCTCTAGGTGCCAATAGCCAATAAGCATGCTAGAGTCTAGCACACCAAGTTCTTGATTATTGAGTTAAATCAGTGTAGCATAGAGCCAACAGGAAAATATGTAGGCTGCCACAAGCGATGTTGTGTCCACATCTCCTATGAGAGCATATTTAGCAGTGAGACATGAAGAATGGGGTTTGTGTAAAACATTCAGACAATTTCTTTTTTAAAATCAACTCAGACATCATTTCAGACTTGAGGAAAAGAAACACACCTTTACAATAATTTTCGGCTGGGAATTTTGAGAGGAAAAAAGAAAAAAGCCTGTCTCCTAAAGCATCTTATAACCCTTCATCGCTTTGTCATTCCTCCCTTCTCTCTCATTTTGCCCCAGGACTGATGACTTGGTTTCTTTTCTGTTATTTCTAGCTGTCTGTCTGAGTCCATCTGTCAGTCTCTTTCTGAGAGGGACAGTGATATGATTTCCGCAATAGGAAATGGCGTTTTTTTGGGGAGGTTTTTTGTTTTTTGTTTTTTTTTAACAGACCCTGGGTTTAGTCTCTCAGTGTCTCTCTATTTATGAGAAGGGCAGTAAAACAATATGTGTCAGGACACAAAGGCCTTCATACCTGCTTGCCTGCCTTTCTTTCTGTTCAATACTCAAGGGACCCATTAAAACTAAGGGATTTCAGTGTGACAGTTCCATGTTCAGGCATAATCATAATGTTATTTGTCATTTTGACAGATAAAAGATAATTGCTGCCCTGCAACACAGTTACTCACATAATTGAATCATCAGCAGCAGCACATTCAGCTGCATTAATTTAGGGAAAGCAGATGCTTAACAGAGCACGCAAGCCACCAAATAACAGCCAGCTTGACGTTGATTGGAAGGTGGTACTAAACAAACTATCATGGGCTAGAGAAACCCTGCAGGTAGTCAATCATATTAGTGAATTAGCAGACAGATGTTTGTATTATACAAATGATATTAAACTTTCTGGAGAGCTGTATTTTCTCTCCCTTGGCCTCTTTTTGCAGATGATTTGATTCTACAGCTACAATATGGTCAACTGAAAATCATAGTGCTCCAGCACTCAACCAATAACTGTAGCTTCATGTAAACAAATCAGAAACGAGTCAAAGTTCAAGATTTTGTTTCCAGTACATTCATGAGGTACCTGAAAAGCCTTTGTATAAACTGTGTGCCTTGGTAGGTCAGGGATAGCAGAAGCACACAAACTTTTGTAGTTGATTTAACACATTTATCTGATACTTAAATATAACCCACCCACGGTGGGGCCATAAGCCAGTGTACTCCCAGTTTCAGTCCCAAGCCCAGATAGCCCAGGAACAGCATGCAGTGTAAAATCTTTTCCAAATCAAACATGTGGATTAATAAAGAGCGTTGATGGAAATTGTGCTACTGTTTTCCAAAGACAAAAGAAAAGGCGAGGGGGATGGCATGTTCGGAGAAGTGTAGAGCTTAGAATAGAGACTTTAAATGTAGGGACTATGCAAGGAGAAGAGGTAGTTAAGGTGGACGAGTTTAAATGCCTGGGGGTCAACCATCCAAAGCAAAGAACAGTACACAAGAGAGGTGAGGAAGAGAGCGCAGGCAGGGTGGAGTGGGTGGAGACAAGTGTCGGGGTGATTTGTGACAGAAGGACAGCAGCAAGAGTGAAAGGGAAGTTTTACAAGACTGAGACCTGCTATGATGTACGGTTTGGAGACTGTGGCACTAAACGAAAAGACAGGAGGTGGAGCTGGAGGTGGAGTTGAAACTGTTATGATTTTCACTGGGAGTGACCAAGAGGGACAAGATTAGAAATAAGCATATCAGAGGGACAGCTCAGGTCAATAGCTTTGCAGACAAAGTTAGAGAGGCAAGGCTGAGATGGTTTGTGCATGTGGAAATACTGGACAAAGAATGTTGAAGATGGAGCTGCCAGGCAGGAGAAGAAGAGGAAGACCACAGAGAAGATGCATGGATGTAGTGAAGGAGGAAGGAAGGACATGCAGAGCGTTGGAGTGCCAGAAGAGGATGCTAGGGATAGGGTGAGATGGAGACAGATTATCCACTGTGGTGATCCCTAAAGGGAGCAGCTGAAAGAAGAGGAATATCTAATACTTAAATATCATATAAACAACTTCTAACACACTAGTGTTCTGATTAAGCAACTGGAATATTAAGAAAGTGTAGTCAAAGGGTAGGCAAGGCTGGACAGGTGTTGCTGTTCTGCAGTGTCTGTCATTCTTTGTACTCAACAAAGACTGACACCCTAAAGGCAAGTCTCCCCATTTTATTATTCTCCCATTTATTCTTTTGCATACTAGCCTGTCTGTCTATATGTCTGTCAACCTGAAAGAGAGGCATCTCAAGTTATCCTGTCACATAGCAATTTCCCCCTGAACTTTTACTGAAAAACTCCCATATGCAGAATGACACCCCTTTGCTTTTTATGTCCTCTACTGTCCTCTCAATTGGTTTTGCCCTTTTGTAACACAGTCTCTCAGGAAATCCAACCTACTTAGCTACTGTCCTTTCTATTTTGATGTGCTTTGCTTTATTGTACTGCTATTACTACTACTGTAAAATGGCAATACTCAGTCTGCATTTGTAAAAGCTTAATAACAGGATCTATTAAAATTATTTCAGCATGTAATTGAATATAGCAAGAAAAATCCCAACAGAAAAATACAACTTAGATAAAAAACACTGTCAAAGCTCTAATATGCTCCACTTTACTATTGCAAGGTCAGGCAAAGGCTAGTAGTGTGGATGATGAAATTGCAGTGACTGAAGCAATTGCATGTCTATTCTTTTGTATTCTGTTCCTCTTACAGGATGTATCTACAGATCAGAGGAAAGGCAGCATCGGTGTTTGTGTGTGCCTGTGAGTGTGTCCCACATCTTTGAAGCTTCCTGTTGTCAGCCTGCTTCATCCACACACACCCACTGTTGTTTACTGTGTACGCATATACAAATCCAGGCACACAACTAATAGGACAAAGCAGATGTTTGCATAGGCACTTTGCAGACTCACCAGCGCTCATATTGCACGTGCAGCATTCACGCTGAAACACACTTATAGCTGAAGAGGCTGAAATAAGGGTGACAGCGAGGTTAACAATATTTTAGAGTTGTCCATTATTGTACTTTAACAAGCAGCCCACACCTCCTCTTTCTCATCTTCCTGTCTGCAACTCTCACTTTTTTTATCTGACATGCAATTACAAATATTTGCGCACCATTTTCTCCCTCTTACACAGACTTGCTCACGATTTCAGTTTCTCTCTTTACAAACGATAGTGCTCCTTTTCCATTCTAATTATATATTTCTGTCTCTTCAGATTCTTTGATCACTTTGCCTGTTTCAGCTCTCTCTCTCTCTCTCTCTGACTCTGTCTATATGTGTCTCGCCCTCTCCTTTTCTATCATCTTTACAAAGCAGATCTCCAATTACTGGCCTTGGCAACATCTTCAATGATCCCTTACTTCTTTTCTCAGCGTGAAAGAAATCTAGGAACACTGACTTTTAATCGCAAGCCAACAATATACTGGAGGTAAGGGGGAAAAAATGGACAGTATGATGCAAAATAGATACTGGGAGTAACATTTATATTTCAGATGAAGCGGTAGATGAAAAGAAGAGGTTAGGATTTCAATAAGGAATAAAGGTGGATTGGAGGAGCTGTGAAAAAGTGAAAGGCGGGGAGAAAGTAAGAAAGGGAGGGTAAAAGAGGGAGAGATGTTTAATTCATTCTTTCACCGTGTCATTAAATATATATGGGCACTGGAGCAAGGAGAGATCACCCTGACTTTAGCACAATGGATCTACTGAGATCGTTCACTCTCTCTCTCTCTCTCTCTGTGTGCCAAAAAATCAAACACACCCATGCATACACGCGCCGTCACGCACACACTTTTCCTCTCACACTCACACATTTCCTTGGCAGGAGAATCAACTATTACAGTGTCTGTCGGTCATTACGCCTTATTCCCCCAGTGATGGATGTAACACTTTGTGGCGCTGCAAAATGTGTTTTGGAAATGTGTTTGGAATTGCTTTGTGGCACTGCTGAATGCTTTTGGAATGAGATCATAACAGGCTGAGAGCCACTGTAATACCATTGTGGAGCAAGTGGCAGGATGCCACTTCAGTGTAAGTTACTGGTGTGTGTGTGTGTGTGTGTGTGTGTGTGTGTGTGTGCGTGTGCACTTTAAGGTGCATTTCTTATATCTGACAGCTGCACATGTGTGTCTGTGTAATAGATACCAGACTGATGATCACATGTGTGCGTTTATGTCTGTATGTGTGTGTCACGGGCAAAGTGCACTCATATATGTATTTATGTGTGACACTGACAATTTAGGTTGTGACTGCCAGAGTTGACAACCGCAATTCTGCACTAAGTGGGACTGTTATATGGTTTGTCACCTGCATTATGCTGTCAGCTGGAAACCTCACATCTCAGAAAAATTGGATTTTCTCACTTTATGCAGTTAAGGAAGCAGAGATTTAAAGCTAGGGCTATTTTGGATTACAGCTGCTACACTGAAGGAGATTGTCAGACCTGTTTCAAACATTTGTGGCCATCCTGTCCATCAGAGACTGACAAACCACAAATGGAATGTGCTAATCTCGAAGCACGGGGTTTTACAGATTTACTTTTAAACACCTCTGTCAGCATGCAGACTGATCTGAGCCGCACTGATAACATTATACACTTTTTGATATTCACAACTTGACATTTGCACAGGTCCCGAACAATTCTGTGGTGTACAAGCATCAGGTATTCAGAGGCAAAAGGAAGTGGCTTCACAGTAACACATTCAACAACATAATCCAATTTTGCTTGTGCCAAAGTGCAGATTAGAAGTACATTTTGTGTTTGATAGCTGGTAACACAACTTTAAAACTTACATCAGCACTGAAGCATGCATAGCTGTTGTGGTAACACTCTCAAAAACAGAACTGTCAGTTAAGTGGTAAAGCTGCAGTCATCACTGCATAAACCCCACAGCCCCAAGCCATCCTGGATTAAATCAATGGAACCCAGCCTCATTGAT
The DNA here is from genome assembly GCA_015108495.1 of Heterochromis multidens. Lineage (NCBI taxonomy): Eukaryota > Metazoa > Chordata > Actinopteri > Cichliformes > Cichlidae > Heterochromis > Heterochromis multidens. The sequence continues at coordinate 20,745 of VUQS01012138.1, forward strand.
TTAGGACATGGAAGCTTGCCATGCATAGATTAGGCATGTGTGATCCTCTGCCCTGTAGTCTGCCTTCTCTTGGCTTGAAACATTACACATCCTTTAAACTTCCTGTATTATTTCCAATGCAGTGTCTTTCAAACTTTTCTTCAAATTGACATAGTATTATGTAGACCCCAGAAGAAAAACTGTCACCTTGATGGATGTCAGCACCCGTATCTGCTTTGTAATACACTGAACTAAGGTACTTGGAGAGATTTAAGTAATTTGCAAATAATTAATGACAACTGATAGCTGAAAAAGTTAAACTTCTATGTCTCATAGCTGCTGAGCCCGCATGGGATATGCTAGCAAACAAACTACAAATGTTTTACCAGAACCTCACTTGGAATTAATATTGAATTATGTTCCTCAACATGTTTAATTCAAGCTAGCATTGAATATTGAATTACAGAGAAGGAAAATCCTGCAAGAAAAACACTTAAAAAAGAGGGGTGAGAAGGGATAAGTGTGTGTAAGCATCTCTAATGTTGGCACACATTATTCGATGCATTAAATGTAGAGTTGAGGGGGACACATGAGGCATGACCTTATATTTAATTCATCACACACCCCCTGAAGGAAGGCTGAAAGCTTTGGGGAAACTTGCTCTGATCAGAATGAACAGATGACCCTTTCACAAACTGAAAATTAGACTTTAAAATGTGTTACCGACATTATAGTTCACTCCTTGGTACACTGTATGACAGATTGGTGGGTGAGTAACTGTTCTGTGTGTGTCTGTGTGTAACATCCATATGGTGTTGTTTTTTTTTATTTCATGTGAGCAACAGTGGTAAATGGTCTGCACTTATATAGCCTGTTTTAACCTTTGCGGTTCTGCAAATGCTTTACGCTGAGTTTCAACACGGTCACTCATATACACACACGCCAACATGGCCCCAATATCCAGGGGTCACACAAACATGACATTTGAAAGTAGTTGCCCTTGGGTGAAAAGGATTTCAGCCAGACTACTGCCTTCAACATGTCAGAGAGACAAATGTATGTCTATGTATATGTGTTTGTATTTCCCGGAAGATAACAGCTTCCAGTGAAAGACCACAAAGTGTTCACTTGAAGGCAAAAGAAATCTGTTTCAGTAAAGTGCTTTC
>VUQS01012140.1:3842-31709 GCA_015108495.1 Heterochromis multidens
ATGTGTTCTCATTTAAAAAAAAAAAAAAAAAAAACTGGGTTGCAACAGGTGTTCTTTTCTGGGATTTTGCCACTTTTCTAGTAATGTGACAACCTATTGTTCATATGCAGACACATGTATGGACATCTGCTGTATACAAATCAGCAGGCTGGGTCTGAAATCGCTTTAGTGCAAAGATTTACCCACGGATCTTATTTAAGTGTAAAATCCATGTTTTTACTATATAGGAGTGAAGTTTTTTCACCCTATAGTCTCTTCATAATTTCCGTTGTCCATGGCAATATTTCTAATGGCAACATCAGGGACGTGCTGTTATTAAAAGACAGATATGTTAAATTTATACAGTTAATGTTACACTGAATGTCTTTTATACAGAATACCTTGTTTCTGTCATCACACCTGTGACAATGAAAGTTGCAAAACTGTTACCAAACCATTTCTCTGTGTTTATGCATTCTCCCCTTTTTTGGTTCACATTTGCCGCTGAGGTTGCTTGCTCATGGGGAGCTTTAGCAAATATAATTTGCCCTGAAAGTCTATTTTGAGAGCATAGAGCTTAATAATGTTATTAGAAGTTTAAAATCAAGCCATGTCTATCTGTATTGGGAATATGTATGGCATGTTTAGAAAAGGAAACGTTTGCCAAACCATTCATTTTTACTTTGAGACATTCTGCAGCTGAGAGATAAAGCAACTGCTTGCCAAATTTCATTTTTATGACAGCCTTTAATCTTTCTTTAAAGGCTGCAAAATAAAAGCTCTGCTGGAAACCAAAACAAAAATAATTACATCAACCTTTCACCATTCATGGTGTATGTAGGGCAAGCCTGTTTTTAAAGTGGTCAAAACCAACACACTAGTGTAACTCCGGGATAGTACATGAGCAGTTTATTCTGGCTTGTAATGACTGATCACTGTCGGTTTCTGGCTGATTGACAGATTTAGCTACATGAACATATGTAGTAAACAATTCCCTTAAACTCCAATCCCATCAGATATTAAACTCATATATGATTAAGTGCAGGACACAAAGGTTTATGTGGACTTTAAAAGATGAGCAACTTTTTACTGTAAGTTATACGTGAGAGGTTGTTTTTCAGCCAGTACTGTGCTTCTCTTTTCACCTGCACATACAAAGCATATAATGTGGAGTAAATCAGAGGAGTAAAACTCTATAAACGTCTGCTTCTATTTGTTTATAAATTATACAATACCATAAAGTAAAAATAAGATAAAATTAAAATGCATGACCTATTTTAATTTGGGCTTTGCTCCTCTCCTTTCTTTTAGCTTCCAAACATATACTGTCCTTCATATGCAAATGTGTGCACAAACATAAAAACACACATGAAAAACCAAGCATCTTTTATTTATTTATTTCATAGATCCTGAGCATAAATGGCACACAAATTAATAAGTGCATTTTATTCCTGTCTCCTGTCTTGTGCTCTCTTTTCTCTGGCTAATTGTAATGGCTTTAATCTTCCTGAAATTAGTGCTTATTTAATTAGGCAGCAGCCATTGTGATTTTCATTATAAAAACAAAAAAAAAACCTCATGATGGCAGAGAGAGGGAGAAAGAGAGAGACAGCGACATGCACACACAAAGAGAGAGAAGGAGAAATTAATGACCAGTGACAGAGGGACAGAAACACAGACACTGATGAAAACACTCAAAACAACCCATAATTGCTTGTCTGATTCTACACAACACAAGTTGCGGTATTAGAAAAAAGTGAAAAAGGCAGAAGGCAGCAGACAATATCCAGTGAATATGTCTAGGATGAATGCTTTAATTGCAGATGTTATTCAAACATGAGGTATATTTGTTCCTTTAAAATCTACCCATGAAAACACATATGCAACTTCTCTCAAGACTACTGCAAATATAAACCTGTATTTAACAGATGCTAAAGATGCCAAAATCCCTTCACAGCCCAGGTGTGTTCTCGGGGGTATTGATGTTAGCAGAGGCCTCCACCTTAATTGATTTTGCTGCTACTTGTTTGTAAGAGACTTTGTGTTCTGGTGTCACGGTCTTGAGCAGGATAAATTTTATTGTAAGACAAGGAGTAATTAGCATTGCTAGTAATTAATTTATCAGCTTGTGTGGCCTCAAAGCCTCTTGTCAGATTTTGTTTAGGGCACTCTGTTATTTACAGATTCCCTTTGAGGCCATTGAGACACATGAAACATGCATGTGTCATTGTCCAAATACTTATGGACCTGACTTTAGATGATATCCTGGATTAATAAGATATTCTGACATTACAAGCTGCATTTCATTTAGGTAAAACAGTTCAGAAACATCTTGATGCTTCATGTGTTACACAATACTCAGTACATCCTGACTGATTTTGAATCCCTAGCTTTAGATGGTTTTTTTTTTCAAACTAAAAAACATGACTGACCAAAAAGTAGCACTGAAAAGTCAAAAGACTGCCAACAGACTGTAATGAAAGAAAGAAAGAAGAAGGGCATTGAATCTGAGCTTTCGTTAAAGGTACAGTAAATAATTTTTTTAGGTTATTTAATAGAAAAAAAGAATGTTGTGCTCATAAATATACATTGATTAGTCTGTAATTACATCTTCCAACAAATTGATGCTTTCGCATGAACTTAGAATTAATCCATTAAAAACACAGAGGAGCTCGCGAGGTTGTGGAAGCAGCCATGTTGCCCCGCCATCTTGAATACAGTGGCCGAGATGGATGTCACCGCTGCACCTAATTGCGTTTTATGTATGTGGTTAGAGACTGGCCACATACATAGTACGCCTTATACGTTACTTTTAATTTAAAGATTACAAATAGCTCTTTCAAGCTATATATGACCATTTAACATTTGTACATGTATATTTTCATCATCTTTTCTCATTATGTCTTTCTCCTCCTCCACCACTGCTCTCTCTCCTCCCTCATTTCCACCTCATCCTTTTCCTCAACTCCTGAACAGAAGTCAGGGCTCTAACACACGAAAACATGCATAAACGTGCTTATTGTTGCAATTACTTATTGTCAGCAGATTAGACATGAAACCCTCCTGTCTCTGGACAGCTGACAACAAGCCAGCTAAACAGTAACAATAGCTGGTTATAAGTTAACATTATGCCAGCTAATGTCAGGTTCGAGTGTCCTAAAACTCACACTTTCCCTCTGATAAACAGTTTATATTCTCGGATTGTATGAGACTTTATTCGCTAAGTGTCCGAGGTACTGCCACTTCAACTTGTTTCACTAACACCAGCTAATAGCAGCTAACAGTGGCAAAAAACATCATCGCTAGGATTACACACTTGAATTGGGAGGGGCAAGAAAAGAGAACTCAATTGACTGCAATCTACTGATATCTAGTGGCAATATTTTACACACTGTACCTTTAATTTTTCAGTTAGAGTCTGGATAGCTTTTTCCACTGCTATGTAGTCCGGTTGGGTGACAAATTAAAGGCCAAACCAACATAAAGTGTTTTAGGAAGCAGCTTGAGTGATCCTTGGCATTGATTCTTCAAGGTTGGGCTCTACTGGTGCGATCAAAGTCCAGCCTTCCAAAAGATATTCCTTCATTTGGTGTTTTGATAATACTGCTGGTGGGTGCTGTCCACCAAATCTGTCTAAAATCTCCCAGAGATGTAGATTTAAACTGAAATTTAACTGCGCAGGTCATGGCATAGGACTGACATCAGTTTCATACTCAGTGACTGCTAATGCAAAATGGTAGGAACAGATGGAAATATTTCATTATAAGATACATTTAATTGTGGGATAAAGTAGATTTGCAGTGAACATACCCACTAAGGAGACAAGTAAATCCAAACCATGGCTGCAAAATCCCTCCCACAGCCTAGGGATTTGGAGTTTTTCCTTAAACTGCAGATTTAAATTTGTCACCTGTCTGTATTTCTAACTGTGTCTGTGTCAATAATTATGAGCCCACGTTTTCATCTTTTTTGTCATCATCAGGTGTCACTGACTGCTGTTACAGACACATGGCTCTCAGTTTTGTGCTAGACTTTAATCAACTGTAGGACATTTTAATCCAACACTTTACCACTAGCAGGAAAATAACAGGCAGTGCTGGGTAAGAATCATTTTGGAATACAGGTTTATAATAAAGGTTTATAAGCCGGTGGTGTCATAATGTGGAAGAAGTCATAGAGTGTAAATTAGATGACTCTTCTGTTTCCACTCTGATTTCATCTCAAAGGAAAGCAACACTGATTTAATCAAAATGCCTCAAAGAAACCTTAAAAACAACCCTTCAAAGATTTATAGGGACACAAACTATTGCGCTCAGTGTTATTAAATTAAGTAGCTCTGGTACTTGAGTTTAGCTAAGTAGCCCGTCTGTGGGCTCTAAACAACAACCAAGTGGAATCAGTTTCCTTAGAAACATCAACCAACCCTTGTCATTCACTCAGCAGGTGTAGTGTGAGGCAGTCATGATTACCAGCCAACAGTTTCATTAGTCTTTAACGTGACTGAAAAATACACTCTTGAGCTCATAGTTTCAGGGCCCTTATTTATACAAGATGGCTAAAATAGCATATTATTTAATGTAACAGAGTCATAATTAATGTTACCTGTTGCTGAAACTATGCATGGCCTCCTGTGATATGTCAAATTATGTGGACATTTTATCAAACCTGACCTGTCAGTATAATGTCCATTCAGACATTGTTATTGTATTATTGCATATTTACAGGGATATGTGTTTATGACGGGATGCAACACGTGACTTCAGCATTTCCTAAAATGTTAATGAAATTAATTAATTGCATGTGTGTACACGTGTATGTGTGATAGAGAGAAAGGAACAGAGAAAAGCAGAGCTCTGCCGCCAAACAAGACATTTGTTTCATCTGAACATCAAAGGTGCTTGGCTCTTTTATGATTGCTTCAGATTGTACACCGCTGTCTTGCCATTGGCCTCAAATTCATAAAAGCTGAACGGTACATATGGCCACATAATTCAAAAAGAGTGTCCTCTTTATAATAATGACATTAATATATTTATATATAGAACATTATGTGTAGTAGTGTCCATGCCTGGAAAGGGTTTTTGTTGAAATGCTCGCGTGTGTCTCAGAGACAGAGAAAAACAAAACCATTTTCTTGCAGTTAGAGTAAACACCACTTACCTCACTGTGAGAGGGAAATGTGAGCTATTATATTACCATACAAAGCATGACTTCAGTTATCCAAACATATCATAAGACACATTCAGCAGATACATCATATTTATCCAGTGAAATATTACAGTATTTTCTAGACAGATATTTATTATCATGTATTATTCTGAGGCAGCAGATTCCAATGGCATTGGTCATCCCTTGGCTTTTCTCTTTGAGCCACTGTGAAGCTGACATTTGTATTTTTGTGTGCAAAATCCCAGCAAGTCTTGGATGGATTACTATGACATTTGATAAAGACATGTATGATGAATCATAGTCACTTTGGAGATCCTTCACTTTTAGTCTAGTGCAATCATCGGGCCAGATTTTAATTTGTCTTATACTTTGGTTTATTACCAAATACCTGCAAAACTAATTACTTTTAAATCAGCCTACTTTGTGTTTGGAGCCATTTGGGAAATGTCAGCGTACCAGTAGAGCTGAACTAAGAGGAGCACGGCTGGGTTGCTAGGGACTCTTGTGTTATTTAATAGCTGTCTGGAAGAAATAAATGTAAAATATTGATAATTTTTCAGCAATTCTTCATATACCCGTTACCAGCAAGTTGGGTTTTTTTTTTTGGCACACATTAAATCAGTAGTAAGCATACTGTATCTAAATACCTTAAAGGGGTTCTGTCACAATTAGAAAACACTAGTTGGTTCATATTTCACCTTTTCTTCTCAGCTGTCCAAACCCATTTTAAAAACACAGACTAAAAAACAACAAAAACCAACAATCAGCTATAAAACCAGGAGAAGATAAATGAAAGATAAAAGGCACAAGGTGCATTATATCACATGATGGAAAGACATAACAAACCCACCTAACAAATCTTGTCTTGCCGAGCATAAGCACCAAGCACAAAACCCTGATTAAACCTTCTTATTATTAAAAAAAGAGAAGAAGATTGGGCTGAGCACTTCAAAGATAGACAATACTGTCTTTTTTTATTTTTATTGATTCAGAAATGTTTAACTGTGCACAAACACTCTCAAGGCACTGCCATTTACAGACTGCTGACCATAAACACCACATTTTTCAGCTGATGCCCAAAGAGCAGCTGCACTGCAGCAGATGGAGGTTAAATTACTTACTCAGTAGCCCACTGATGGTAGACAAGCAGGAGGTAGAATTATTGTCTTTCACTTCAGTTTTCCCTCACTCCAACACTCCAACTCAAAAATTTTGATAGCATGTTTCCTTTTCCCTGACATTCTGACAGCTACTATCTACAGTCAGGTACTCTAGTGGACTACTGTAGGATTTTCTTTTAAAAGCCTGCATATTTAAGGGAATTATACTGATGTTCACCATGTCATTTGGGACCCTGTGAGACAGGGAAATGGAATAAAGTTGAATTAATAATACAAGGAAGAACAAGAACGCAAGAGTGGAGAAAAGTGCAGTCACGATTAAAAGTGCAGAAAAGACATCAGAAAAATGCTAAGGGGGAGCGTTGAGGAGGAGGTGTGTTTAAGCATGCGTTGCCTTTTACTGCTTCGATATTCCCTGAATGTCAGTGCAAATTACCGGAGCAGGGTAGGGAAATAGAGGGAAATTATTTGTGAATGTCAACAGATGCATATGGAGAGAGGCAGGATACCCAGCTGGGTAACATTACAAAGCAACACCACAGCCTCCTCCTTGTCTCCAACAATTGGCCCTAGGTACTCCTGGATGAGGTGACAGCTACTGTAGGATATTTGCAAATATAATAACTTTTGAGATTATTACATTTACAGTCTATGGGGGTTATGGCTGTCACTTGTTATAAAAAAGCTCATTGCTTTGTGTTTGGAGATATTCAAGGGATTTTGTCGAGGTGAGATTTTTTTGAGGTTCTTGACCCCAGTTACAAAAACTAAAGCACTACTGGATTTGTAAAAAGTGAGTAAAAAGGGAGTAAACAAGTATGTATGCTCTTTATGTGTATACGTTTTGTAAATAAGTATGTTAGATCGATATTGAAAAGGAACATTGATGTGGTCATTACTTTCTATCAGTGTGTTTTGCAAACTATCTAGCAGCTATAGTGAGGACACCACTTGACTCCACATCAACTTCTGTTCAACTCAGCTACAGGTACTGCAGACAGTGCTGAGAGTATTGTACACAATGGAGTCAGAGCTGCTTAATGACACCATTTCTAAATTACACCAAACATCTTTTGTTCATTTTGTTCTGTAATAACAGTTTTCACGTCAGCCTATCTGATACCATATATGCTATATATATCAGTCATAGGCCAGTATCATCTGTAAGTTGGCCTCAGTTTCTCACATGCCTTTAGTGGTATTAGGCCACTTGGTTTTGAAAATACTGTCACTGAAACTTTTCCCACAACTCCAACAGAAAGAATGTGAATGCAGGATTATTTGTGGCCCTTTAACAATGACTGAAAACTTTTCTTTACAGAAACATCGTCTTGGTTACTCTTAAGTCACAGACCTCCCTGGCAGCTGTCTTTGTTTGGGCTGTTTCTTTTGCAGAAAATAACTCCAGTGAATGTTTATTGTCGTCGTTATGAACGGCACACTAAAAATCCATCCGACTGCATATTTGCCTCCACTGGTTGTAGCATAAGTTTCAGAGGTGAATATCACAAAACCACAACCACAAAACCAGAAATAAGAGGATGGTTAGATGCCACAAGTTTGAGTCTAGACACTTAAGTGTTTAAAAAAAGTTCAGTATAGTACAAACCCTATCTTAAACCCTGTCTTCATTAAATTGTATTGACCACTGTATTGCTACACTCACTGGTTACTTTATTAGGCACACCTATTCAACTGCTCGTTAATGCAAATATCTAATCAGACAATCACATGGCTGCAACCCATGTAGACATGGTCAAGATGACCTGCTGAAGTTCAAACTGAGCATCAGAATGGGGAAGAAAGGTGACTGAATTGACTTTCAACGTGGGATGGTTGTTGGTACCAGACGGGCTGGTCTGAGTATTTCAGAAACTGTGTCCCAGAAACTCCCAGAAACTACTGGGATTTTCACATACAACCAGGGTTTACAGAGGATGGTCCAAAAGAAGAGAAAATATCCAGTGAGCTGCAGTTCTCTGGGTGAAAATGCCTTGTTGATGCCAGAGGTCAGAGGAGAATGGCCAGACTTCATTGAGCTGATAGCAAGGCAACAGTAACCCAAATAACCACTTGTTACAGCCAAGGTATGCAGGAGAGCATCTCTGAATGCACAACACGTCAAACTACTTAAATGGCCTCCACAGTCACCAGATCTGAATCCAACAGAGCACCTTTGGGATGTGGTGAAATGGGAGATTCACACCATGGATGTTCAGCTGACAAATCTGCAGCAACTGTGTGATGTTATCATGTCAATATGGACCAAAATCTCTGAGGAACATATCCAGCACCTTATTGAATCTATGACATGAAGAATTAAGGCAGTTCTGAAGGCAAATGGAGGTCCAACCTGGTAGTAGCAAGGTGTACCTAACAAAGTGGTCAATGAGTGTATGCCACAGCACTGGATGGTATGTTGATTTGCTTGTAGTGCATTGTAGTAAGTGGCTGTAAATTCTTAAGGGATTTTAATAAACATTTACCAATAGGCTTTGCTACACAAAAAATCTCTCTTCCAAACTGTGCATCAGTTCAACACACAAGCAAAATATCTCCCCATATACAGAAAGTAAAATAGCTCATTTCACTTATTATATAATTCAAAACAAATATTTAAGCAACTATGGTATATTTTTCCTTATTGTGGGTCAGTAATAAAATTTGTGACATCCTGAGGTGCTTAGAAGCCACACTGAGAGTGGAGGCTGCAGATATGGCCTCAGTCCTCTAATGTAGTGTTACTGCATGTTAGAGATGCTTTTCAGCTAATTTGATCAAAGAGAAAAGTTTGGATCTCACAATCCCTATATAGTTGTAGGAGACAGGTATAAGAAGAGCTGCAGGAGAATCGAGACTATTGAATAATAATTTAAACAAACATCTAATAATTCCAGGCAAGAATTTTGTAGAGTTTTCTGTTGCTATTGCCTTACAGTGTGTATGGTATTTTATATTTTTTCAATTTTATTGTTGTTGTCCCATTGCCTGAAGGATTTTTTTTTACTCCCAAAATTATTTCAATCATTACATCAAGAGTTGGATTATCTCCTTTCTGCCCTCTTGACTTATTTTAACTTCCACAGATCCACTTACAGCAATCAGAATAATGGATTCTCCTGGCTTTCTTCCCACTTCACCAGAACTGATTTATGTATTCTTGGAGGGCACTCTGTAAAGTTAGCACTCTAAGATTCAGTTCAGGCCTAAAGAAAAGTTCTTGGGCAGTTTTTTTTTTTTTTTTTCAGATACTCCACACGCAGCTGGGATAGGCTCCAGCCCCCCCGCGACCCTGAATTGGATAAGCGGAAGAGAATGGATGGATGGATGGATACTCCACACATTTTAGTCCCTGAACAGTGATAGCCACTGGGGAGTGCAGAATATTTCCCTTTTTGGGCAGTGTTTCCATTTACATTGTCTGTCAAGTCAAGCTGATCCTGTCCCTGGCAGCAGGTGACATAGGCAAACAAGGTCATGAAGATATGATAGACTAAGCCTCCAGTGTTGTAACTGAGCTCTGTATGTGATGTGCATAAGTTAACCTTCATTGGAGAATTGAGTGGAATTACAAAGTGTTAACTAGTGCTGCTTTTCTCTGTTCTCCTTGATATCAAGCTTCAAAACCTTTTTCTGCTTATTTGGTGTCTGCTGAATTTTCTTCCATTAACACGTTAACATGCTCACAAGATTTCCATCACCCAGAGGGGGATTTTCATTCACCTTATCTGTCCTAACATTTCCAGCAGGATTGAAAATTGAACAATTTCATTCTTTCTGCAGGCTGGGTGGTTTTCTGACTGTGACTGTTTCTTTATAGTAATCTTCATCTGTATCTCTGCTTAGTTCTCGCTATTTCCCTCTAACCTCACCTGTCATAAAACCATGTCTCTTTCTAGTAGTGCTAACCCACGCTTCAAGTGGGCTGTGCTCCAGTGTGCCCCATCATTACCTATCAGGAACATGCAGCTGTGCATGAACGCAGGCCACAAGGGAGAAAAAAATGAGGAAAAAAGGAAAGAAATGCAGCTCCAGTTTTGCGTTTTCTCTTTGTGACATTTTTGTGTGATAAGGCTCTCATGTTTGGCTCCTCTGGAGAAGAGAATTGAAGTTTCAGCTTTCTGAACAATGGATTTTCAGGTGCTGGCTGTCTAGCATTAAGCTACACCAGATTTGGTGTAGCTTAATGCTAGTTGTATGATGTGGGACTAGTATGTCCTAGTGTTTCCTAGTGACTGGGCCTAATGATACTGTTTTTTTCTGAAATATTTGCCAGAAAAAGCAGTCACTCAACTAGTATTGTTTGGCTTCAATTTGTAATAGTTATAAGAATGATTTGCACTTTGCAAAATAAACAGAAACAAAAAAAAAAACATGCAAATTGTATCATACATATCATACCAGTTCACATCTACTAACTTCCAGGTGTAACTGTTGTGTAGCTAAATTAGGGAAACTGGCAAAATTAGCTTCCTATAAACTACAGATTTATAGGAAGCTACAGCTAGGAAATTTCAATACATTTTACAGTAAAGAATGCATAAATATATTTTCACTGGCCACTTCATTAGGTATACCGGTTCAGCTGCTAGTTAACTGTCTAATCAGCCAGTTACATGGCAGCAACTCAATGTATGTAGGCATTTAGACATGTTAAGATGAGCTGCTGAAGTTCAAACAAAGCACAAGAATGGGAAAGAAATGTGATTTAAGTGGTCAGTATTTCTGATTTTCAGTAACACTGATTAACAGGAAAACAAACACATTCTGTCTTGTGCAATCACATAGTAAAATAAGGCTGTATGCATTCATACAAGACAATTCTATTAAACATAGACATCATTTTATAACTTGTGCTGATGCAGTCTCTCCCTCTTTACATAGCTGAGTACTTAACAAAGTCCCAAAAGCTGTCTCAGCAGTTGGCAACCATCTTGGCATCTCCACGCTGGGACTTCGAGTTAACAATACCAATCTTAAATGATTAGGGAAAGATCTGTACCAGTGTTTATGGCAGATTTTGATTCTATTTGTGGCAATACCAGTGTTTTGGGTGGGGTTTGGTGGGGTGGTGGGGTTAAATACTTTGTACTTCAAAAGTACAAGTGCAAGTACTTTGTGACAAACGAATAATATAATCATCTGCCCTCCACTGGGTCTGTCATTCTGACTGCAGCTGGCAGTCCTTTTTCTGCTCTGCAGCCTCTGTGAGCTCAGTGTTGAGGGACAGAAAGCAGTTCTCTATCTGCTGCAGGGTTTCATTAGAGCAGCCCTTAAGCTTGCAGATCTCCAGAGCAGAACAACATCCACAGTCGCTAGCTACAGTCCCAGAAGGCGGCATTAGAGTGTGTCTGACCCCAGGATTCAATAAATAAATACATAAATAAATAAACTAGAACAGAAAAAAGGCATGTTACATTTAAAAAGCTATGTATCTACTATAAACTAAATCAAATATTTTTCTTTCAATTTTACTGAAAAATATTAAGTTAGTTTCTTCTAGTATATCATTTTGGCAGAAAGTGAAGTGGGTGGAACAGATATTTCACTTACCACTAATTGGTTAGTGTTTAAAAAAAAAAAGACTGAAAATGTCTCCTTCTCGCACCAAGAATGAATTAACTTGGTGGAAATGGAAGTTCCTTCCTCATTATCAGGTGGTACCATTTATATTCCAGCCTAGAGAGCTAAACTGCACATGTGCACACTCTCCTGACTCACTGTTACCAGAATAGGCAAAGCATTATAACAAAAGATAAAACAAGATTTAAAAAAATCTAAGCAGGAATACAAAATTATTTAATGTTAGAACCAGTATACAAATAATATTCCACTAATAAGGATTTTAAAATCCCCTAAATTGTTTAACGACACACACACATGCATCTGTTTTCTCTCCTTAGGCACTCAGTACTAATGGAGGTTTGGTACACTGGACTGATAAAGTGTCACACCACCGCCCCCTCTGCTTCTTTCTTTTTCTAACACAGAGTGATAAATCAAGTGTCTCACTGGCATCACTTCCACAAAGAGACTTCTGACTGCCAACAGATGTTTACACACACACACACACACACACACACATACTCACCACAGACGCATGCATTAGATCACTGTTCCTTAGTAGGTTTCCACAGTAGCTATTCATAGCTTCTAAACACAATCTCCTCACCTATCCTTCTCTGTATTATTGTCATTTTCTATCTTTTGTTTTCACTCCCTCATGCACTCTGTCACTCTTTCTCACACACACTTGTCTTCCTCTCAGATTAGACTACATTCCACTGGATCCAGTAGTAGTGGTGCTTTGCTCGCTCTCTTGGGAAACCTTTATTGGTGGCCTGGCTTGCTATCAAAGAGTAATATCTGTTCTGGGAATAGTTGCACTGCAGATGTAGGTTTTTGTAGGACAAAGATCATGCAGTAAATATATGATATAGGACTTATTTCCTTAGGGGTTTCTATGAATGGCCAGAAAAGAATAATGGCTAGGAGAGTAATTATCACCAAGGGCTTCTCTTCCACATGAGTACACAACCTCTTCCTCTCTCCATACTCTGCCTGTCTCTCTTTAGGTCATGGGCTGATGGGAGCTGGTGTCTTTGTGTAAGGCTGTAGCTGCCTCTTTGTCTTCTGGGAGATGTACATTGAATATGGCCAGAGCAGATCTTTGGTGGAGAGGAAAGGGGCTACAGATACGTCTATGCAACTGGGGCACCTATATATGATTTGGAAGCAAGTCACTGGATCATTGCAGAAAGATGTTATAATTCTTTGCCCCATTTGAGATTTGGGGCAGTTTTGAACTGACTTTCACACCCAAAATGTGGATGCAAGAACAAATGATTAAGACCTAACTCTAACCTGTTCCTCCCTGAAAGTGATTCTCTAATCTTAGCTCACCATAGCAACTAGGAGCAGTACACCAGGCAAGCTTTCGCCTCACGTGCTGAGATACCATGCATAGAACTGTAGGTTATTGAGTTATTATAAGTATTTCTGACTTTGGAGCTGTATTGTTCTGATCTTCCAGTCACTACCTGAAGTTACTGTTATGCTGCTTGCTTCTCATTGCTCTCTAAGCCTTTCCCTCATTCCAACTAGTCGCAGCAGATGGCCTCTGAACTGCTGGAGGATTCTTTGTGTTGCTCATAGGGAATTGCTGGGTTTTATCTTCAATATCGTAGGGTCTTTACCTTACAATGTAAAGTGTCCTGAGATTATTTATTTTGTGAGTTGGTACTATATAAATAAAATGTAATTCATATTGAATTGAAATTAAATAAAAAAAAACAAAGTGGCAAGGTAATATTTAAATGTGTCTCCCCTGATGTAAGCTGCAGTTGCAGCAGCATGTATTGCTATTTAGTTATATACAATAGCGAGACAACATCCACTTTGTTGTTGTGCTTATTATTGTTATTGAGCTGCATTATGTTCCCTGCTTGAACAAAAATCAGTAACTAAGGCGGATGGAGCTTAGCTAAAAGTCAACTGGCTGTGGGCCACAGGGTCAGGAGGCATATCCACCCTCTTTCATCTGGCAGCAGTGTGACTCTATTATTTGTGTCAGTCACATTCTACCCTATATTCAAGTTGTCTTTGAGTGGGTGGCTGTGCAAGACAGTTCTCAGTAATGTTGCAGTTTCTGCATGTTGCTGATTGATTAATCAATTATTTACTGCTTTTTTAATCTTTGAAGTGCAAACAAACCAGTGTCTTAACAAAGAAAGGAAGAAATTGAAGGGAGGAAGGAGAGAGGGGATAGAAATATATTCCACTACCCCCTCAAGCTCATTCTTTGCAATTGACAGAGAAGACTTTGATGCTGTGATGAAAAGTGATGGGTGTAATGCCGAGGGCTGCCTGTGTTTGCAGGGCTAGGTGAAGTGAAACAGATAGTTCAGGGATGCTGAGCTTCATGGAAATATGCTCACCAGAGACAGGTTGCCTTGCAGGAACATCGCCAGCTTCTTCCAGGAACCTCTCTAAGAGTAAAGACTCACATCAAAAGGAAGTATCTGGCTTTGTAGAGGTTCATGTTTCATCCCGCCGTTGCAGTAGTAGCTGATAATAAATTTCATGACTTTAAAAAATACCTCTTGATGAACCAATTAAGACAGTCTTTTAAAAGTTCTAGCTCCCAGATAGAGGAAGGATATTTTACTTGCTTCAAAGCTGTGTTAGTGAGCAGGGTGATACACAAAGATATAATGAGGCTGAGGCCCACTTTTCTGTAGCTTACACATACAGTAGTATACTGAATATGGTAAAATTATTATTATTTTACCTGTGAAATTTTGATTTTCTTACTGTATTAAAGCTACAATAATTTTTCTCATAATTTGAGGAGATGGGAGTTACCATACGACAATATCACACTATCAGAGGTTAAAGTTTTGTCACAATATTCACTATAAGAGTCACACTGCATTTCTTTTTAAATTGTTTCCTTCTCACTTTCTTGTCGTGTTCAAAATGTCACGCTACATACTTACAAACACATATTTGACTTCCGAAGTATCTGCAGAAATGCAGTTAAATTAGCTGGCAAACATGTTTTCATTAATTAATTAAAATGTTAATTTTTTGGTGTAATACACATGTGGGGGTTGAGGGTAGCATAGCACATTGCTCTTAAAGTCATTTGATATTCGTAAGATAAAATGATAAGGCCATGGGGATTATGATTAACCACATGTAAATGCCCGTCAAATGAGTCTTAAATTGCTTTGGGTTGGGATCACGACTCAAACAGAAATGATTCATTAAATGTTTCATTCCACATTGAAAAAATGCTGTGGATTTGTTTTTGTTAAAGACTTAGCAAAACTATTTGTTCCTTTACACAACTTTGTTCTGTGTTTTTAAAACTTAAATGCATGTGTTTTTCTTTTGTCCAAACACTCCTTCATACAGTGGTGGGAATTAGAGTAACTCATGATACAATAGTATCAAGGTATATTACTCATGACATGACACAATAATGATCATGTATGATTTTGTTAATTCTACACTGGGCTACTGTAATGCACTGTATACTGAAGCTAGTCAATAATCTCTTGCTTGTTTACACTTAGTCCAAAATGCTGCAGCCAGATTACTGACAGGGATTAAAAAGAAAGATCACATTACTAACAGTGTTAGCTGCCTTGCACTGGCTCTCTGTGCATAACAGAATCCACTTAAATTGCACCTGGATATGTGGGTGCAGGCACTTAGTGCAGGATGCAGGATGGAGTATATGGATGCAGATACGCTGCGTCAAAATACTCCCTCAAGATCATTAAGGTTTCCTTTCCAATCACTCTTGACAATCCTGCTGTCAAAGCTTATTTACAAAGGGGGTCGTGCCTTTGCTGTCATTGCACTAAGACTCTGAAATGATCTCCCCTGTGACCTCAGACAAGCATCAGCTGTGACTGTCTTTAAATCCAAGCTAAATACATACCTGTTTTGTCAAGCTTTTGGAAATCGTTGAGCTCTGGAAATGTGGCTAGAAGATAGGTTGTTGTTGTATTATTTTATGTAAATAGTGTGAATGTGTGTAGTGTAACTTTTTAGGAACCCTTCTGTTTTTTATTTTGTTTTTATTAGTAGTATTATTATTTTATTTATTTATTTTACCATGAAGTACTTTGGTTTTAAATGTGTTATATAAATAAAATTTATTTACTTACTTGCTTACAAAATAACCCTAAAAGGCAAAAAGCAAGAATTATGCATTTAATCATTGCATTTTCTGTGGTTACTGTCAATATTATTCAGTTTTAGTTATGTGTTAATAATTTTTCTGACTTGTTTTCCCCTGCTGTCTTCCATTTTCCCCCTCTAAGTGTTTCCTCAAGTTAGTTAACTTTCATTCACCCTCATTCATTTGAAAAGTGCCACCACAAAAATTCATGAAGTAGTGACTCATAAAATGTTGAGGGAAATTGTTGTGAGCGGTGCCGTGTTTTAACAATATTTGTCCATAATAGGAACCAGTGTATTGATAAAGAAGAAGTAACACAGTGTATTGCAGTAATGATATTTTGACCCATCCCTGTTTTGTAAGGCAGATCCAGCCCTACATTCCAATCCTTTTGCTTGTAACCTTTTCATGCAAACAGACATACAAACATGCAGATATGTTTTTGTCTATTATGGATTATTATTATTTCTATTTATTGGTATTAACCCTTAGATTTAGCCAAAGATGTTAATGCATTTTGAACATTGTGATATTCAGGGCAAATATGGTTTTGGTTTTGGTATTCTTGTGCTCTGATTTTCTTTTAATCTGATCTGATTCAGGAGTTGCACAAAAAACAATTCCTCCTCACTTTCATTTGCATTTTCATTTCATTTTCATTTGTTGTGAAAAGCCTCCAGTATCACTAAAACATGCATCCTGGTGCTTTAACATCAGATATTTTGACATAATGAGCTAATAGAAACAGGCTTTTCTCGCACTGTGTCCCTAATCATCCACAGTATTTGCAAAACAATAACCCACAACACACCATTACAACATTACCCACTCTTTTCCAACTCTTCCATCCTTGTTTCCAGCCATTATAAACACTCCTTCATATCTCAGACTTTTTTAGAGAAAAACATCAATCATCATAAAATACCATGAGACAATATAAAACTCTGTAACTTTACCACAGATACAATAATTTAAGCTGAACATGAATGAATCTTGATGAATTTACAGTTAAAAAATAGAAACTATAAAAATGTACTTTACTTTTCAAAAATGACCTACCAGGAATGTGCACTTGCACTTATTAGCCTGCACACTGGGTTGCTGCATGATACTGAATCTGAAAAGGTGAGCTGGGTTCTACATTTTTGCTGTGTGAATCCATTTCCCACTGTGCCACTGATGTGCACTGGTGTCTCATTGAGATGCATGATGGGACTGTTTTTTTTTCTTTCAAAAAGGGACTATTGTAAGTCTGAACACTGTGTTCATCCTGTCTGTGAGCTGGATCCTAAAGCAGGTCAGATAACCCTTGTAGACCCATTGACAATGAATGGCAAGCAGATTTTCCCGCACTGTTGCTTTGGTGTGAAAGGGATGTTTGTTGTCTGAGAGAGCTCATGCAGTATTGATACTCCTGGGTCTAATATCTCTGAGCAAAACTCCATTTCCTCTTCCAACAGGCAGCAATTGATCACTGCTCCTTCTTTCCAAGCTGAGCCATCTGTAAGGAAAACAATTTTTTCTGTCATTGTGGATTCAATTGGAGCCATCAGTCAAGTTGACAAATGAGCCCTTCTTCCATTAAATTAACAAATTCATGAATGCTTTGGAGGATTAACTATTTTATTAGGCTACAGTGCGCTATACGCCTAATACTTTTAGTCATCTGGTTGGAAATAAACAAACTGATCATCAGAACGCACTACTCCTGCACTAAGCGCAGCCTGTTTAAACATTTGGAGACAGCTATTTTGGCAAATGCCATTGATTTTCCTCCAAAGCGAATTAGTGGACTCAGCAGCATTGATGGAAAACAAAGCATTACAGAGATTGGCTGCCATTGTTACGATGCTAATTGCCTGAGGTGTCATTTGTTCCCCAACTGAAACAGGGAAAAAAGCTTTTTTTCTGCCTTTCACCTTCTGTGTTTGTGGCTATAAACAAAGGATAAGAAAGATAAAAGAGTCAGAGAAAACACATGTAATGAAATTAGGCAAGCTTGTTTAATGTGGGTTTTTTTTGGGGGGTGCTGACTTCTTTTCATCAAATGCAATATAAACCACAAACTGAATATTGAGTTACACCAGCCCTAATCATTGTGAATGTATCTATCTGTGCTTTTATTTTCAGGTTTGAACAAGGCTTGCTAAAAATGATCGCTCCTCCACCTTGAAAGACCTGGCAGCTCTGCCTTTTGCTTCATTTGAGGCATGATGGATGCTGGGTCACTCTCTCTTTTAGGCAGAAGTAAGCTAGGACAGAGAAACTGCAGTAGCCTTTGAGTTAATTTCTTTTCTTTCCTAGGTGTCTGCTCACTCTTTCTCTCTTTTATTTGATTAATGGCACCATCTCTTTGGTGGCCATTGTAATAAAGTCAAATGAGGTCTCGAATGGCCTAGGCTTTGTAGAATCAGCACTGGGTAATTGAGGGGGTGGATGTCCCAGGTGGAGCTCTGTGTCGTTACAGCAATGAAATACTGTTTCATTTTTCCCTTCAGCAGAGTTAGTGAAGACAGTAATTGTGTTAGAGAGATTGCTTCACTGCGCATTGTTGTATGTTTGGGTGGTTGTGCTCATGTTGTGTTTTAAAGGTTACAGAGCTGGTGGTGTGGAAGAAACATCCTTCTTTACTGAACATATCAAATCATGCTCAGTTTGTCTCCTGAATAATGGTGGTAGAGGAGTGATAATTGAAACTTTGTAATCCTCTGCATCGTTCTTTTAAGGGAGACATCCCAGATTGAGATTGGAATTTACACAGAAATCCTTTCTGAACCTGCTAATCCTTAGTATCTCCTTTCACCAGGAAAGATTTTTACTCTGTGGTATGCACATTTACCTTTATATGGGATTATTTTTGATACCACATGGCCTATTTAGGAAGCTCATGAGTAAAAAGTGTAACAGAGCACTACATTCCTGCTGGGAATCTGGCTCACCACTTTTTTTCCCTTTCAGGTTTAAATTCAGTCCATTCTGCAAAAAACACAACTGGACCGAACAGACATAGTTATACATTTATGATTTAGAAACAGAAAAGGGCAATTTCTGGATATGTCAGGTATCTGACTGTTTATTTTTCAATGGTATTTGTATTCCACTATGCTATCCCAAGTCTGCATTTGTCTTATGTAATGAGGTGTTCATGTTCTGGTGTTTTTTTTTTTTTTAACTAAACCTACACAAATCATGAGGTCACTGAATTGAGACACATTGTAAGTGTAGAATGGTGTGTACCAAGGGGTTTAAGGTAAAGTACTGAAATACAGCTGTTGGCTGTTGTATTCTGTTTGGAAATGGATAGTTACGATTTACTGCACCTTATAACACCTATCCTGTTTTTAAGAACGTCTATGCAGTTATTACTACTGATGATTAGGGCTAAAGCTAATCACGCTACAAATTTGAACTAAAATGTATTATAAGAAAGGCCAAAGAGAAACTAAAAGGCTTCAGGTTGTATACAGGAAACAATTAGAAATACATTGAACAAGAAAAACAAGCAAGTTAACTGCTCCAAACTTAATTTACTGGCAGCAACATCTTAATCTATTTAGGGTTTTTTTTTTGCTATTTTGTTCTTCAGTAAAGATATCAGACCAAAATACCAGTTGGCTTTGTAGAATAGTGAGTCGTCTGTGGTAAAAACAAGAACAAAACTCTTTTACAGAAAAAGGGATGCATTTACAGTTTTGAATCCAGGATAAAGAGATTTTTTTTCTAATTGTATGTGGCATGAGTAGCGTTAGAGAAGATGGATTAGCTCAACAAGAACTTGGATTTAATGAACACAAAATCCAATAAGAAACATTGTTATAATGAGTTATTTATATATGGGATTCTGAGAAGAGGACAAAAACAGCACCATCAGTTACACCCCAACACTAATTACCACATAAGCGCTGTTAAAAAGAAGAAAAAGGTATTTTTTAAAAACTATGGAAGGTGTCCAACACTTGCACACAACTGATATAAATGAAAATGTGGGGAGGTTTGCACAAGCTTTTAATAGTTCTTCTACAAGTACAAAATGTTTGTTCCTTTTTTGTGTGCTGTCTAGTAACTCAGCTTGGAAAAAGCACATGTTTGCCATATTATACTTAATGAGACAAATGCAGTGTGATCTCTGGTCCACACTCTTACTTAAACAAAACAGTTGGCTAATTATCCTGCATCAATATACTGATACCCCTTTCTGAGGACTGAGTAAAACTGCACTAAAATAAAATGATACTATTAAAAACTGCCCTAATTGTATGTAAGTAGGGTAAATTTAAAGTAAATCCAATATGATGACAAACACTGGTCTCAAAATATACATTCAGAGGCACTTTTTTTGAGACAGGTTTTACTTACAGTTTTTCTTTAAATCAACAAAAGTTCCACCCAAAGAAAACTCTGTTGGATACATATATAAGGCACATTGAATTTCTCTTTTTTACCCTAATCTTTAGGCCTTTGCAGCTGAAATACTTGCCTGATGTCACAGTTACAGCTAATAATCAGACCATTAATACATGCTCCAAATGCTCACTTTCAGTTTTGGTACACAGGGCACACTTCTTTTTGTGTTCATACTGAACATTAGCACTAGACATAAATTGTGAGGTGGAGGTTCATGCATTATGGATGTTGTTCCAAGGGATACTGGACTGGAATGAACTGGTGATCAAAAAATACCCCTACAGTATGTTGAACAGAGGCTAAGCTACTATCTCATTAAGTATTTAACACTGATACTGCACCTGTGGGCATCTGCAACTGACCAGAATTTATACACGTCCTTCAGCTATGACTATATTATTCCAGTTTGTATGTGTCCCATCTTCTCACTCTTCCCATTCATCCCCTTAATGTCTTGGGGTAGCTGTTTTACACCCCCACCCCCTTTTTAAAAATTTTTAAAATTTAGAACTTTAACCACACTGTAAGACTGCTTGTCCCAAGATTTCATTGAAGTATGACTCTTAAATACTTAGTGAAATATTCATACCCAGTATGCCATGTTTTATAGATGCACCATTAAATCAAACAAATATATTCTTTTTAGCATCTTTTTATCCCGATACCCTAAACTTACTGTGACATTTTTGGTATCTTTCAAGCTTTGACATCTGAACTAGAATTTAAAGTTAACTTGGGTATGAACAGCCCTTGGCTGCACAGTGTTCCTTTTATATCTTCCACAATTCAAGCTGTCCACAGATGTGGTTTGACTCATTAGACAGTAGAAAGAGAATCTGAATAGACAGTGCCCAGACCTGCATGTGATCCTGAAATGATCTAATGATAAAGGCCCTGTCGAGTCACCCGTACTGCAACCTTGTCCAAAGTCGGATGCAAAATTGAAATAGATGGCACTGAAATTATTTGAGCTTAACTCTCTGCTCTACCTTGCTTAGCCTACCTTTTCCAATATTTATCATGTTTGGAAAACAAGCTTATTTATAAATCACCTAAAAGGCTTTATTTAAGCCCACAAAATAGCCACAAACACCATCTATGCCCCCCCCCCCCCAACATAAACTATCTTGCATAAACTGGTGAGAATAAAGCTGGGGTTGGCAACTTGCCAATGGGAAGCATGTGCCTGCACTGGTTACTAGTGCTCTCTCACAGCACAAAGATTCTGGGTTTGAACCTGCAAGTTTTGAGACCTGTCTGCGTGGATTTCGCATGTCTGCCTGCATCTATCTGGGTTCTGTATTCAGGCTTTAGGAACTCCAGCCTATGAAGGTAATCAGAGATCAGTTGACCAGCTGACAACAGTAAAAAGAGTGAAATAGCTCATGCACAAGACTTTCACCTGGGAATGCAAGGTGTGAATCCCAGTAAGGCGGACAGTCAACACTAATATTTAATCTGTAAATGTGTTTATGCCTCTGCTTACAGTAGAGGACTGTCAATTTTCAAATTCTGTTTTTTGGAAGGGGTTCTGTAGTTTTGCTTTTTTGAGATTTCTGTCAGCTGCAGCTTAAGTGTTCTTAAAACATGGCTGCCAATAGTACTTGTTATTATATTCTAACAACAGCATGCAGCTCCCATCATCAGCAAAAGCCCTGCTTTCAGCACCCATTCACCTTTATGCTTTCCAAAACAGCAGATGAGCATTTGTCTCTGTTAATGGCAGCCGATAATCACCGTCCTCAATAGGCGTCCGAAAGGACACTCCTGTGGTGCTTTTGCTTTTCGAAACCCTCCTCGGTTCAGTCACAGTGTGTAGTTTGTGGCTTGAGGATCAGTGAAAGCCACCAGGAGGCTAAACGCTCTACCTTCTTTTATTCTTGATCACCATTTTAGACAAAAGCTGCAGAGTGGAATGGATTAGGCGATCTGTGCGTGGAACATGGCAATGAGATCCAAACACTGGGGTGGAAAGCATTTCACTGACAAAAAAATGAAGCATGTGGAACTGACTCTGTGTAACTTGGGTCATTTCTGTGAGCTCTTGTTGATGTTACCCTACTGTACAGATTTACAGAAATATGCATGTGTGCTATTTTGTAGTAATATATTTTGACATACATGGGCAGTCTAAATTCCCAGAAACTAATATACAGCACAGCAAGAAGGGGCTATTTAATCTGCATTTAGAAATTAGCTAACATCTGCCTCCAGATGGTTCTGTGAGATGGTTAGAAGAAATTGAGGGCCTTTAGGGAAGACTGGTGGAGAGAGACTCTCAGCTCTTGCAATGAAGCTGTCTTCCTTTTGAGTAATCGTCATCCAGTGCCCTCTGGAGGGATTTTCCCACAGATGGTTGTCTGCTTCTGTGAGATTGTTAGTATTTCCTGTCCTTATTTGCAGGTAATGATGGCAAATATTTTGGTGCATGGACAGCATTCATTTCATTTTAATTACACAATAATTTTTACTATTGATTTAATCCTAACTTTTACTATTTTGGCAGAGTGACAAGGAAAGTTCCATTTCTTTATTAAGACGATAATGTTCTCACTATCTTAGACAGGGTCACTGGATAGGAACATGATTACATGAATGAGTGAGCAGTCCTCCATCTCAGCCATTGTTCTTCATTCACAAATGAGCACAAGACGTCTGCTGGAAGTTAATTAATGTCTGAAAACCTTCACAAAAATCTGAAGGTGATAGCAGCAGCAGCCCAAATGTTAAAAAATAAGATGCCTGTCTCCTGAGCATGAACCCATTATTGTTGATTATGATTTCCACTGCGACATAGAAATCTACAGTGTCAATAGTCCAGCAGATGATTTGAGTTAAGATGGCAAACATATTTTGTTTTGAGGTAAAGACTGAGTAAATGATGTTTGGTTAAAATTTAATCTGTCAGGACATGCCAGTAGATTTAAGGTTGATGTACCTTTGAACAATTTATAGTAGCACAGATCTAACGCTTGAATCTGAAATTTAATAAATGGTACTGGAGCAAAGAAAGTTCTAGTGTGTGAAAATAAAAACTAGGCCAAAGCTGACTTTGTCACTGACTTTCCTATTTTGAAAATTGCAGGCAGTGAAACTGTACAAGTGAGTCTAAGGGTTTGAAAGAAGGCAACTGGACTTCTTTAAGTTGTTTGAAGACATTTCACCTTTCATCCAAAAGGCTTCTTCAGTTCTAAAACCAAATGGTGGAGAGTCCCAGGTATTTAAACCCTAGTGGGGGTTGTCTCTTGAGTGGTGGTCATTAACCCACTATTGATCATGTGAGTCATCACATGAGCCCAGGTGTGAAAAACTTAAACAACTTAAAGAAGTCCAGTTGCCTTCTTTCAAACCCTTAGACTACCATGTCCTGGATGACTGAGAACCTACATAGACATACGTACAAGTGAGCCATATTCAAAGGCAGGACTCTGAAGCCCTTGAAACAAGGCTACATTATGTCTGAGCTGGTAGGCTGAAGTGACAATGCCTGCAAAAAATCTTTAAGATTTATTTCATTTGATTCACGTGTTTGCTTATTTTTTGAAAGATTTGTATATAACCTCCAAAATGAGGCTGTAGAAGCTTCACTAGACTGTTATATGCACTGTCTTAAATTTGGATTAAATAAAAATAAAACAATATTTTTAGTTATTTTGTAGGTTTAGTTAATACACATGCACTCTAATTGTGAGCAGGTATGTTGGCTTTGGTCAGAAAAAAATATAAAATAGCCTACGGATAAGTGTTTTTAATATTAAATACATTTAATAGCAATTGTTACAGTTAATGTACACCTTCTTCACTTTTTCACACTGAAAAACTATAAGGCTTCAGCTTTACATTTGCAGAAAGTTTCTGCCCTCTAAAGATTCTTTCTTTGACCTTCCCACCCTTCTCCCTCAGTTCAAACCTCTCATTTTTCTCTGTTGATCACTGGTGAATTTCAGGCTTTCAGTCAAGCTGCTGCTCTGAGTGAATCAATGAGGAGCTATTCTTTGGTAGAGTGCTCTTCTGGAAGGCCTCCAGCACAATTTTGATGTCAAGAAGTCTGATTATGTACAATAGCCCTTGGTCCTAGATACTAGCTTTTGTGCTTCTAGCTACTTGAATGCTTTAAACCCTCATTTGATCGGGAAGAGTTACAGGTATTATTCATTATTATATAATTTTTATCAAAATTTTTGAGAAGTTAATTTTTCAATAATGTATTTTTTTTAAATAAAATGCTTAAATTAACTGAGACAATATAAATGTTACAAATAATGATTGCATCTTCAGTTTTAGTCCATTCTGTTTTCATGGTTTACCCCATAGCGATAGTATTTGTAGCCCATTATTAGCTTATCAGTGAACACATGTAAGCTAATTCCATTTTAATATTTTTACACCAACATTTTGTAAACATTCTGAGCTGTGAAATCCAGTGAGGTGAAATGTTTGTGATTCCCAGCCAGACTGATGCCAGTCAGTGGTATTGTTACTACATACACTCACCGGACACTATATTAGGTACAGCTTGCTAGTACCCGGTTAGGATCCCTTTTGCCTTCAGACTTCAGACTTCAGCTGCCTTAATTCTTCTTGGCATAAATGCAACAAGATACTGGAAACATTTATCAGAGATTTTGGTCCATATTGACATGATAGCATCACACAGTTCCTGCAGATTTGTGGTTTGCACATCTGTGATGTGAATCTCTCATTCCACCACATCCCAAAGCTGCTCTATTGGATTGAGATCTGGTGACTGTGGAGGCCATTTGAGTACAGTGAACTCACTGTCATGTTCAAGAAACCAGTTTGAGATTATTTGAGCTTTGTGACCTGGCGTGTTATCCTGCTGGAAGCAGCCATCACAAGATCAGTCACTGATATAAGGCAGAATGGATCCATGCTTTCATGTTGTTTATGCCAAATTCTGACCCTACCATCAGAATGTTGCAGTAGAAATCAAGACTCATCACACCAGGCAACATTTTTCCAATCTTCTATTGTCCAATTTTGCTGAGCCCATGTAAATTGTAGCCTCAGTTTCCTGTTCTTAGCTGACAGGAGTGGCAGCCGGTGTGGTCTTTTGCTGCTGTAACCCATCTGCTTCAAGGTTTGATGTGTTGTGCATTCAGAGATGCTCTTCTGCATACCTTGGCTGTAACAAGTGGTTATTTGAGATATCGTTGCCTTCCTATCAGCTTGAAGCAGTTTTGCCATTCTTCTATGACCTCTGGCATCAACAAGGCATTTTTGCCCAGAGAACTGCTGCTCACTGGATATTCTCTCTTTTTTGGACCATTCTCTGTAAATGCTAGAGATGTTTGTGTGGGAAAATCTCAGTAGATCACCAGTTTCTGAAATACTGAGACCAGCCTATCTGACACCAGAGTCACTTAAATCATCTTTCTTTTCAATTCTAATGCTTGGTTTAAACTTCAGCTGGTCATCTTAACCATGTCTACATGCCTAAATGCATCGAGTTGCTGCTGTGTGATTGGCTGACATATTTGCATCAATGAGCAGTTGAACAGGTGGACCTAACAACGTGGGTGGTGGGTGTAATGTTAATATATTAAAATATATTGTAATGATGTTAACATAGCATAATTGTCAGCATAATTGTTTCATCAATCTAGGGATTTTTTTGTCACGATACATACACCTTAACCTGGAGAGTTTCTCCGTGTATGAAAAAAAATTCTCCTTGTTATCATTTAATGCTAACAAGGAGATGTTATCATGTTCTTGCTGTGTTATTATGCAGTGTCAAATCTCCTGCTGAGCTTCACACTAAAAGGATCAGAGAAAATGATATGTTAAAAATATCACACGCAATTTTCTTTTTTTTGTGGCAGTAACACACTGACAAAGCAGAATTCAAGTCCAAAAAAAAGTTACAATTTGGCTCTTAATCAAGACATGTGCTAATTTGGAAAGAAAAGAGAGAAAAGATTGGTTTCACCTTTTCAGCTTCCCCTTTCTTCTTTTCTCATCCTTCTCACATACCCCTCAGGCAAAATTAATTTAGTTGTATTATTCACAGCAGGTTTGTTAGTTGGCTTGAGTCTTTGACTCCCTGAAGAGTTCTGTAATTACAGATTCTCACCACTGTGAATAAAAATAGTGTGTATGTGTGCAATTGTGTCAGTATGTGTTTGGCTCTTTATCTTTTCCAAGTTTCCATAGTTCTTTAAGAGATAATATGCCGTCTTACACAGTGCAAATAAAAAAGTATTATTGACCACTCAAAGTGCCTTACACTACATGCCACATTCATCTGTTCACACACATATTCAAACAGCGTTTTCACACACACTCACACATTGTTGATTTACAGCTCCCCCTTTCTTTTTAAACATGGGAGGTTATAAAGAGCTCCTCTGGGTACCCTGGAGGATGTGTGAAGTTTTGTGTTAATGGACAAGTTACATTATGCATGCATACACTGTTGCATTGAGTCTTCTGTGTTTCTGGCAAGAAGACAAAAAAAGTTATTTCTTCTAGGGCATCCAATGGGAAGCATGGGCATGCAAGACTAGCTTTCTAATTTTCCAGATCCACTTCAAAGAAAAAAAAAAAAGTACTGCCAGCTTGACACCTTAATTAGATTACTGTTTCAGGTTTTCAGTAATACAAGGGAGCAGTATCTTCTTGTGTGGCATTCTCAAGAGGACCTACCTCTGTAACTGAGACAAATTATAAATCAAGTCTGAGCTGTTGAAAATCAATAGCAAGGTGCAAATTAGATCTTATTTGATTTTTCATCTCCCTCTTTCAATATTTCACAAGAAATGAGATGGATGAGGTTTTTATTTGAATAATATGGAAAAAAAAACAAGCAAAATAAATTGTTGGAGACAGACTGCATTTTAATACGAACTGACTTGTTTTGTTTTCTGTGTGTTTTACTGAGGAAGAGAATTATTGTTATATTGTGATGATTATCATAAAATTTTGTTTACAATCTTAGAGAAAATAAATCTTTAGACTGCTTCTGATGCACAGACTTACCTAGAGATACCACTTATCGTATAAAGTAAAGCAGAAAAGATTATCGTCAGTAGACAAAAGCAAATAAAAAAGACAAATATTAGCTCTTGATGCATGCTCAATAATCCAGGTAAAAGAATCCCAAAAAGCTGAATCTGTTCATCTGGACGTAGCGTTTTCAGTGGGAGAAACGTTTCGTCACCTCTGGTGACTTCTTCAGTCTCAGCTGACTGCAGGTTTCCCCAACCTTATAAACAGTACATTGCATAATGACCAAAACCAGCACCATTGACTAATAATGGGCCATGAGGTCAGTATGAGGATGTACACATCCTGGACAGGGAGGAACGCTGGTTTGAACGGGGAGTCAAGGAGGCCATTTACGTGAAAAGGGAAAGACCATCTCTGAACCGAGGAGGGGGCCTAAAGGTACATCTGTCACCATCTTACAATGCTTTGATTGCAGCCATTCCCCAATCTCTGTGAATAGTACTCATGGCCATTGATCAATGGTCATGA
>VUQS01012150.1:2676-24042 GCA_015108495.1 Heterochromis multidens
GCGGCTTTGGTGGGGTGCAGGGGGGGTGGGGTGGGGAAGCTAGAGGTTAAAGAGGTGACACAGAAAACAATCCACAACATGAAGAAAGATGAAGACGGTCATATGAAGACTGCCACATTAACATACATGAGCACAGGCAGTGAAGCATGTGTACATATCCATCACACTCTGTAGTCACTTCTTCAAAATAGCCTACTGCACAGAGGGATTAAGACACACTCACGCTAGATGCCAGCAGGAAATCGTCAGACATTTGTCCTTGTGCACTGGGGCTTCTGCCCTCGTATTGGCTGAATAAATATTCACGGAGGGATTGCAGAGATTTGGGTAAACAACTGAGGTGCTTGACTATTGGATGGAGTGGTGTTTTACTCCCATCATATTAACAATTTTCCTATTGGTCAAAAAATTCATGTTTGGAGGGATTTAAAGAAGCTTTAGCTACTGGATGAAATGATTTGAGTGCTCTACTCCCATGCAGTATTAGCACAAGTCTTCTTCAGGAACATGTTGACTATTGACATTAAATGAGGTCTTTACTTTCATGGAAAGAGCTGAAACCATTTCCTGGTACAGATGTCCAAATAAGTGTTTCATCTGAGGGGGCAGAACTTTGCATTTCTTCATGGCTTGATCACCAGCACGAAGAAGTTCTCTGAAGGGCAGAAAAATATCTCAACACAAACTCAACAATGGGGATCACTGAATTCAAAAGAGTCAATGTCAATGCCTGATTATTGCTGGTATCTGAGCATCCAGAGAAATTGTTTACTGTACAACAATGAGAGGCACCAATATTGTTCTCATGTATATTCATATCCCAGATGATTTCTTGCTTTGGAGTGGCATCAATAGGCAAATGCCCTCTTTACAATTGGCTGGAGTGGAGTTAGAGTTGTGTTTATTAGGGTAAACAAGCTGTGCTCCAGAGATAACACTGAGGCCATTCACCCCACCCTGGCATTGAGCTGATAGTAATACCAGCCTGCACTCACACACACCGACACACAGGCATCATTCAACTCCTCTGTTCCCTGTTTTCCTCAATGCATCGCTGCACAAACCAGCGAGGTAACACGACTCAAAACAGAAACAATACAAATGCCCTGCAGCCTCCCCACAACAGGATTGTCACAGCTCTAGGGTCGCCCTTGGCTGTCATTCTCATTCACACACTGTGGGTTTTCACAATGGTGTCCAACATTATGCCCAGACTGTGCTTGTGACCCGCCCCAAGTAATGACCTCATCTGACAGCACAGCTGCCAGTAGGCAGCAGACTGCTTATGAAACAAGGCCATTCTATCCCTAAAATTCAGGGGTTGTGCAACTGGAGTGGGAGCACAGTGTGCCCATGTGTGAGTGTAAGTTTGTATGTGGTAGAATTTTGGTGATTATGCAACAAGGTTGATATTATAGCTGCAAAAAAATTCAGGCGAATTTTGAGCCACATTGTGCTTCAGAGGGACTGCGTGTTGTGCCCACACATGCACGCTCATGCATCCGCACACAGACACACAGTCTAAGACCACAGTTATGAATAATAGATACAGAAGTGATGTGTCAAAGTCCTTGGAGTGGCCTGGAAACAGAAAGCAGATTAAATGTGCACCAACCCTGACCTCAGCCAGACCGTGTTACACACCCACACACGAACAGGCACACACAATCCCACGCATGCGGTCTGCTATCATGACAGCACTCTCCCTCTGACCAATGGGATATGCAGCAGTTACCACAGCTCAGACGAGCAGCATCATGACAGAATATAAATTTGAGTCACTTTTACGCTTCACTCAAGTTACATTCATTCATATAGCAGCAGAGCTGGTGCAGGTGGTTAATTAGTGAGGGCTCGTCTGTTTACTAGCTACTGTACAAACTAGTATAAGCTTTATTTATTACAAATCTGTAAAGTTTTGTAATTGTTATAATCTGCTCTTTTATTAATGATGGCACTGTCTTCAATTCTTTTTCACTTACTAAATTAAATTAGAAGCAAATCCTTAAACATCAACTGTGTGTTGGATGGTTAATAGAAACCAAAATAAATCTGCAACACTTGATGTACTTTTTAAGCCAACTGGTTCAGGTTTCTTCTACAGACAAGTGCTGTGCTAGGGAGAGAATGAAAAGGGCATAAATATGTGCTCCAGTACTTTACTGACGTTTCTGACCTAGCTTATATGTGATTTGTAGAGTAAAAAAGTGACTTTTGGTTGCTCCCTTGTCACAAGGGGTAGCTCCACATGTATGATTTGGCAGAGTTTTATCCTGGATGCCCTTCCTGACCCAACCCCAAAGGGGATTTGTGTCTCCAGCTAGAATTGAAACAGCAACGTTTTCCTTACCTAGCCAATAGGTAAACCACTACACTATGGGACCACCAATTTATAGATTATTTATTGTATTTTTTTTTTTTTCAGATTATTCTGGTCGTTGTTTCTAGAGGTAGAGAGGTAAATGCTGTCAGTAGAGAAATGCTGTGTGCATATATCATTGATGTTCAGGCACTGCAGGTTTGTTCCTTATTTGTGTGGTTTCCTGATATTCCCTTATTAGCTGTGAAGAAAATTATGCAAATCACTTTCAGGTACACCTGAAGATCTGGCTTATCTTGTGAGCCTGTTGCACCAGGAGGAGCTCGTGTTCTTCAGGCTTCTTTCGCTTCTCACCTTGTCAGCTGAGAACAAACATGACCTCCTTGTTGATAATTGCACTCTTGAACACGTTCCGTTTTCCAGTGCCTTCAAACTTCTCCTCCTTCTTCAAAGAGACCATGAAAAATTAAGCAAGCTTTGCGTCATTATTTGTACAGGTAACAATGTTAGCATGTCAAGCCAAGGTATCTGATCCTTTCTTCCAATGACATGATGGAATATGTTAGGTAGTGTTAGCTTTCACCGGGTAAAACTGCAATATTGATGAAGAGGGTGAGGCGTTCTTTCCACTGCCTCAACTCCAAGCGGCTCCTCCTCTCGTTGTCACGTCCCAATCATTTGATACATTAAAGTGCCGGCGCCGTTGGGTGGATGGATGGTCGGGCGAACTGGGCGAAGCGGAGTGGAGAAGGGAAGGGAGGAGAAGAGCGCGGCATGCTGCACATTTTCCATCTGTCATGAAAGTGGAGCAGCTCATTACCACAGAGTGCTCTCTACTGAGCTGACCTGAAAAGACAAGAAGTGTGTGTGTAGGTGCAGGTTCGAGAAAATGCACATATAGTATTAATGTGTCCTAGTGGTACCTTTCTAAACCAGTGTGTCCATACACTTGTGCAACTTCATGTGGAAGTGTGTAGAACAAACGCTAATGTGTGCGTGGAACTGTAAATTTAATCATACGTCCTCATTTTGAAGAACAAGAGCAATCATTCTAGCAGTGCAATCCCAGTACATTCCTGCAAGCATCATCCACTAACAAATGAAGGCATCAAAGTGATGCAATTTTTCATAATTGAGGAGACATTTTCCTCTATTCCATCTCTCCATTATTCCACTTAGATAAATCATCACCCTTAAAAGCATATATATGGATCAGCCACAACATTAAAACCACCTTGCGAATATTGTGTTGGTACCTTTTTTGCTGCCAAAACAGCTCTGACCCAGCAGGGCATGGGCATGGGAGCTCTGGACATCTCCTGTGGTTACTGGCACAGGGACATTGGCAACAGATCGGTTTGGGTCCTGTGGGTGGTGTGTCATGGTATAGGCCTATCTGGGTTGTTCCAACATGTTCCACTGACGCTCCATTTGATTGTGATCTGAGGAGTTTGAGCTCTTCTTGAGCTGTTTTTGCAGTGTGCTGAACTTCCATCAGGAAGTGTTACCATGGGAGAGTGGTGTGTGCTTGGCCTGCGACACTGTTGAGGTGTGTGGTATGTGTCAAGCTATATATTAACAATTATGCAAGGACCCAAGAATTCCTAGCAGGACACTGCGTCAGTTCAATCTGTGGTTTTAATATTGTGTCTGATCAGTGTAAATAATATATTTACCTAATAAAAGGGTAGGCACAGTGAAAATGTGAGGACCAGTGTGACAAAAAGGTGAGGGTATAGGGTCTTAAACTGGCCATCTTCCCTATGTTTTTCTGTTTGTAAGTGATCATCGGGCTACATGGAATAAGTGTTTTGAAGTGGGGCTTTTGTTTCCTGTTTAACTTATAAAAAGATTGTTTCCTTTCAAAGTCTAGCTGCAGATTAGAGATGAGGAACATTGGTCCTTTCGCAAGGAAATCCACCTAGTACACCTTGTGATAAACATAAACAGTCTCCCTTGAGCTTTCTCTGTATGCTTGATCCCCAGGGTTTAATGTCCCAGCTGAGAATTCAGCATGTCAATTTGTGACTGTGCTTGAGGGCACTGCAGAAGCAGTGGGTCTGATATAGGATGGCAGGCAGAAAGAGAGAATGGGGAGAGAGGGAGAATGAAGGCACAGCAGGGAGAGCAGGGGAGAGAACAGAAAGATAAATCTGGAGGGACCTTGCAGATTGGTAATAAAGCCTCTGTGACCAGATGTCTATCTGAATAAAAAAGCTATTTGCAGTTGTTGTTTGCTTGTTTGTTTTTTCTTTTTTATTTAATTCAACTAGCAACTACACTGAAAGGCAAGTAGAGCTTTGTTAGACAAAAATGCTGCTGAGCTTTTGGGACTGAATCGAAAAAAAAAAAAATGTCCTTACAGCAGTAGAATCCGAGGTTCTGACAAACCTCAGTGAACAATTTGCAGCTCACTGTGAATCCTTCAGCAGGCTTTACCACTTGTGCCTCGACTGGAATTAACTTCCCTTCCTCGCTCGACCATGATGATTGATTTCAAGGTCTGGCTGCAAACCTGTCCAAACTGTAGCTGGCGAAAGATTCTGCTCTCAATAGCCATTTCATAATTTGTGTTCCCTTCAGTCTGACAGAAAGGATACCATAGAGGGCATAATTGATTACCTGCTGTGTCCTTGTTATGTCTACAGCCTTGGAGCTACACAGTGCTGGATGTTTCGCGCTTCCAGCTGTAGTGTATGGCTGCCAGGGTTAATCAGAAAACAGGCCATAAACTGTTTGATGTTTCAAGCTTGATCCTAAAATGGAAACAGTTTAGGGCAGCAGTTTAAACATTAATGTTAAGCTCATTAGCAAAGATGCTGATGTGATGAATATTAATGCAGGATTGGTCATCACTTTGTACTATTTGTTGGACACTGTCCTAAAAAAGAATGAGCATCTGTTGTTTAAGCAGCATAAGAATGACTCCTGTACCTGAGGGTAACAGGTAGCATTGCTGTGACATTGTTATACAAGAGTGATACAAATCTGTGGTGAGACGAGGTTGAAGAGGACAGATGGATAACATTTTTTTTTTTTCAAATCACAGTTAACAGCTTAAAAATGACATTTTTTATATGAAAATTTAAAATTAAATTTTGACCACAATAGTTTTACTAAGCAGTATTTTGAAGTGTGGGGTGGAGGAAGGAGACATGATGTAACTGTGCATATTTTCAGGATTACAGTGTATACAGTATAAAACCATCCAACAAGAAGCAATGCACCCGATATACTTGATTTTACCATGGGTATAGAGAGAATAATGTTAGGGAAAAATGTGTTTTTCCCAACTGGTTTGCAAGTGGTTTCTGGAGGTTGCTAGCTGTTGGTAGGTGAAATTGATCACAAAAAGACCACCAAAAGCCTCCTTGCGATTGCTTTGGTTGCTAGCAGATTACCACAGTTGCCTGTAGTTTGCATGGAAGACATCGATTTGTCTGCAAACACTTGGCAACTACTCACCAAGCTGCAGTAAAACTTGAAAAAGTGAAATGCAAACCGGAAATGGAGAATGTCTGCCTTTAAAGTAAAGTTGTGCCTCAGGGCATTAATTTAGAAGACTTGTCTGCTTCTACAGATCAACACATTTCCATGTTGATTTGGTTTTTTAGGTCACAATTTCTGTGCCACACCTCAGACAAATCTCTTAGCAGGAAGAGAACTCAGCAAGAGGCATGTTCTTTTTTTACTTTCTCAACCCCAACCTGACTACAGCATGTCCTGGCTTCTCACTTGGTTTCTAATCAATACAGTTTCATTTTATTGCTCAACAATGCCAAAGTAAAGAATTCCTGGACTTCAGCCAAAAGAGAAATAGGGCTCCACTATCTCTAATTATCTTTACTCATATTCTACTTATTCAATTATTCCCTTCATTTGTAATAAACAGATCATTACATTTCCAAATTGCACCATCAGGTCTTAATCAAAGGACAAGTTAAATTGCAAACCAAGCATGACGCTGTTCCAACTTGTCTGTGCACATACAGCGTGAAAGACCAAAGGTTGGAGTGCAGTGACTGTGGCTTTGGCCAAAGTTTCTTCAGCTTCAGGTAGAGCAAGGCTTGCCTTTGCTAACACGTTTTTTTCTGTCTTTGCTGTTAAAAATGTTTGGATTTTTTAGCATTTAATGAAATACTGTATATTAAATGCAACTACTGTTAGATTCACTGTCTCATTTCAAAGGGTAGTCTGTTTGAGCATGTCTGCTTCTGACAACTGACTGCACATACTTCACTCCCTCTCAAACCTCTAGTTATGGGTGAAATATCTATCTGGAGGTGGTTTGAAGACACCCGTTATGAGTCCTTTGAACTTTGAGCGTACTGGGGGGATGGGATGCAAGTCCAGCCCTAAGCCTAAGAGAGCTAAATAACCTTGTTGTGCTAATACAGTATGCCGATAAGCCTTTAAAAGCTCAAACGCTAATCTTCATAACTTACGAAGCATTAAAAATCTACAATAAGCAAAAGATTTGTCTGCTGCAGCAAGTAAGTGTTAGTTAAGTTTTAATCTGTGAGTGGGTGTGTTGGAGCCTGCAAAAGGTTAACCCCAATCAGTATGGAAATAATTCTATGTTGAATTGACTAGACAGCTACAGTATGTCCTAGGCTGACCTAGTTAACCATGTGCATAATATCCCTCTGCTCCAATTGCTGTTGACTCATAGCAGGATAACGATGTCTCCTGTATGTGAGGCCAGGGAGAAGCTGTGACTGAATACCATGAGCCCATTTAACTCTCCAAACCTCATTTAACTTTGCAGGAGATACATTTTAGATAAGTAGAAGTTTCATGAAAGTCAAAACATTTTTTTTGTGATTCTTTACTTTGAAACTTTCTTTAAAACTCTGATGTTAAACATGGGAATGCAACATTTTTCTTTGAATTAAAAATGCAATGCTGGTTATTGAGGTTTCTCATATGACATCATGCGCACATGGCTCATGAGTTGTCCGCCATATTGGAGAACAGTCGGCAACCATCTGGCAACCACCGGTTGCTAGTGAAACGTGTATTACCTGACTGGTTGGCAGTGTTTCCTGGATGTTGCTGACTGTCGCTGGGTGAAATTGGTTGGATAGAAGATGCTGCACCAAAAGCATCCCAGTGATTGCTTTGGTTACTAGCAGATTGCCACACTTGCCTGTAGTTTTTCATGTTAGTCTGCAAATACTCACTAACTACTACCCGAGTAGTAAAGTGGTAGCACAACTTGAAAAAGTGCAATGCAAACTGGAAATGGGGAAGCTTCACCTTCAACTTAAAAGTTGTGCCTCAGTCCTGCAGCCAACATGTTTCATAAGGCACATCTTTTACTTTGAAGGCAAACCTTCTCCATTTCCTGTTTCAGTCGCATTTTTCACAATTTCACTAGCTTGAGTAGCAGCTAGGAGAGTAGCTGGACAGTATTTGTAGACAAGTCTGTAACTTCAAACTATGACCACAGCAATATGCTAGTGACCAAAGCAATCACAAGGAGGCTTTTCCCAACTGGTGGGGAATACATATTTTCCCTAGCGACAGGTGGTTGTATTTGGGTCACTAACCGGTTTTTAGGCCTGTGTGAATGGGACTTTAGCAATCATTCACAACCAGTTGGGGAATACTGATTTTTCCTTTCGTGACCGGTGGTTGCCAGATGGTCACAGACTGGTCTCTAGGACTGTGTGACTAAGGCCTTATTCACTTGACCCTGATCACGGC
Organism: Heterochromis multidens; assembly: GCA_015108495.1. Taxonomy (NCBI): domain Eukaryota; kingdom Metazoa; phylum Chordata; class Actinopteri; order Cichliformes; family Cichlidae; genus Heterochromis; species Heterochromis multidens. Next base: position 10,706 of record VUQS01012150.1, read on the forward strand.
ATGAAATTGAAAGTTAAAGATCACCACAGTTAATACATGTATCCTCACAGTAACAGGAATGTGTGTAAGAAATTTCAGAGCAGTCCATTTTTATTCAAGCCACAGATGTCTTGAAGCACTGAAGGAAAAGCCAGGTGATCACCAGTGAAGATTCATCTGCCTATAAAAAACGTGCTAGTCTATGTTGCAGGTATTAAGCTATTTCACTGGATTATTGTTTGACACTAAAAGAATCCAAAATGTCATATGTATTGGAAGATTCATTTTTGGGAAAATCTTTCCTAACAGCTTGTGACACACATTTGGTTATTTTCAGTTTATCATCAACTCAAGAGGGCTCTAAAACCATTAGGATATATCCTCTGGTGACTAAGATTGGCTGCACAGAAATTTGTACCAGTTTGTTCTACAGTTCAGATATTTCAGTCTGGATGAAATTTTTAAAGTGACTGACCATCAGACAACTTGTACAGATAAAGAGATTTAAAAAGCTGCTCTCTGTTTGGGTGATTCAGATCTGGTATGTCCAGCTTTGTCCCTGGGGATAGGGTTAGGCACGCATGTGTGTTGGTTGGCGCAGTAACTGAGTGTGTGTGGATGTAGTGGTGTTTATAGATGTGCATCCGAAGTGCTGTGTTATTGTGAAAGGAAGGCAGATTAAACTTTGCTGTCTTACTCTTCTCGTTCTCTTGACTGCACATGAACTCCTTTGCTCACTGGTTACTTCTCTGGCTGAAAGCGAGCTCATGAACTCCAACTGAGTCTCTCAACTCTATCTCTGTCTCACACACACACATGAAAACACACACTTGTTCCCTGGTAGAATCTCCTCTTCCCTTCCTAATTGCCCTGAGGGGCTTACTGGACCTTGGCATTCCACTCACTCCACACTTTAAGTTTAGCTGTTCGCCTGTGTCAGGGCATGACAGGCTCACCACCCCGTATGTCCAGACAGCGACAGTGCTTCATGGCAACACGTTAACACTTTTGCCACTCTTACAAGCACAGCACGACAGGTAATGATGTAAGCCTCCTTGCAGTTGTTCCGGCCACAGCTTGTTTTGATTTAATTTTCCCTCTTGTTATTTTTGGTTAGGTGTTGGGCATGTGTTTCAGCTAAACTCAGAATAAAATTACTTTTAATTTTAAGGTAAAATATATGATGGAGTATCACTGTAGCTACAGTTCACTGAGTTTAATATATTTACAGTTTTTCTGGCTCTACCCAAATATCGTAGCTCTGAAGGCTCATTATAAAAAGTAATGTGCTGTTTTTTTATGTTTTAGGCTGGATATATCATTAAAATTATAAAAATGTTTTCCTGCAATTTAAAGCAGCCAAGCCTCACAGGGCAAAACTGCCACATGAAACGCTTCTCTCAAGTACTTGTTAGGTACAAAAACCACCTTCTTCATTGTTAGATCATAAATAACTGGCTTCTCAGTTAGAGTCAGGATCAGTTTCTTCCTCACTATGGTTGAAAGTAGATATCGTACGTCCTGCTTCCCTTTGATTTTGATTGGTTGGTAAGAGAGAAGTGGCATTAATGAGTGCAGCAGTGTTAAAAAAGTTGAACTGTTTTCAACTAAAAGTAAGTGCAGCTGAGAAAGAAAAGGTTTCAAAAATACTTTGAGCGCTGTGCTGTTGACACTGAGTTTTATAGGATTGGTGTGGGAAATAGATGCTGCTAGTGCAAAAACGGCTGTGGCCACAGAGCCCTACTCAGGCTGCTTCAGGTTCTTGGCAGCAACTAGGCGTTGATAATGGACTTTAGACAAATGATCCACTGAGACAACACCCACTGGTTTGTGGACTACTGTTTTGAAACCAGGTGTTTGACATTTTGCCCATCTTGTTTTTTTTTTTTTTCTTTAAATAGGACAAGAACATATTTAGACACCAGGGTAACACTGAGTGTCAAGGTGAATCCATGCTGCACTATGATATTAAATAGAATGCAAATTTCTTTACTTCCTGGATAAATTGAACCTAGCACTCTTTGTACAATTGAAATCTGAACAAGAAACACTCAAAGTGACTACGCCCTTAGCTATGCATATCTTTATGTTCAGGAGTCCAGGGGATGTAGGGGAGTAACTAAAAGTGTCTGGGTTGAAAAAGGAGACAAAGAGGCAAGCTTGGCAATAAAATGAAGGTTTTTATCTGCTATCGCTATCTAATAGAAACAACAACAAAATCTAGATGTTGGTCACTAAACAAAAGAGTAAGTCAGAAAGGCTAAATAATCAAACCACCCTCCACTCCACAGAGCAGGAGTAAGCACCCACAAAGACACACAGCTCCCAAGCTGCAAAGCAAAGGCTTTCAGGCCATGGAGCTCTCCTCTCCCTGTTCTGCGAAGCACCCACTGGGGCAAAATCACAGCAGGGCTTGCTAGTGCCATAACAACTTTAAGCTCCTAGTACAATTTGAAAAACATAGTTATACAAAATGAACCATAAAGGGTGAAATTAGCTATATATACCCAAACTGGGGTTTTTTTGGAAGCAGCAACATTTTATTTCTTTTCTAAAATTAGACCTTTTTATATGGGAGTCTATGGGGACTGACTCGCTTATGGAGCCTGCCTCAAGTGGCCATTGGAGGAACTACAGTTTTTGTTGCCTGTAAATGTGCCAAAAACTAGTGGTGGTGAAAACAGAGGTTGCAGATCTCTAAATATATCTTTCAGTGGCACTACCATGGTGTTTGAGTGGTTTGCCCTTTTGGCTAATGTTATCTTATATGAACCTTTGCATATATATGGTTGTATATAGAGACAGAGATCTACTCTTGAAATGTATCTTTTGCTTGTGTGTATTGTTTTTCCTCTACTAGGAAGGAGCATATAAGTATTTGGAATATTGCATCTGTGTACATATTGCATTTGCATTCATTTTTTAAACAAAAATCAAGAAAATACTTCATAAGCCTTAGTTCTACATACTGATCTGATTAGCTCAGAATTGTACTGTTTGGTTAAAATTAAGCTGATGATGAAGGCCAAAGAGCTGCTGTGGCTCAGGAGGTAGACTGGTTGTCCACCAATCAGAAGGTCAGTGGTAGTGTGTTAAAGTGTCCTTGGGCAACATACTGAACCCCAAATCGACCCTGGTAGCTCCATGAGTGTGTGTGAATGATAGAAAGTGTTTAAAGGCATAGAATAAACCTTAGTATGTGAATGGATGAATGAGAATGTGACTGCTCATCTAGAGTAGAAAGTTCTGTGTACATACGTAAGTACCAAAGACAGAAAACTCTTATAATATTCAACCAACACGTAAAGAATTTCATGATTTCACACCGATCAGGCATAACATTATGACCACCTGCCTTTGGTCCCCCTTTTGCTGCCAAAACAGCCCTGACCCAATGAAGCATGGACTCAACTAGACCCCTGAAGGTGTGCTGTGGTATCTGCACCAAGATGTTAGCAACAGATCCTTTAAGTCCTGTAAGTTGCGAGGTGGGGCTTCTATGGATCTGACTTGATTGTCCAGCATATTGCACAGATGCTCGATTGGATTGAGATCTGGGAAATTTGGAGGCCAAGTCAACACCTCAAACTCATTGTTGTTCTTCGTAAACCATTCCTGAACCATTTTTGCTTTGAGGCAGGGTGCATTATCCTGCTGAAAGAGGCCACAGCCATCAGGGAATACCATTTCCATGAAAAGGTGTACATAGTCTGCAACAAAGCTTAGGTAGGTGGTAGGCGTCAAAGTAACATCCACATGGATGGCAGGATCCAAGGTTTCCCAGCAGAACATTGCCCAAAGCATCACACTGCTTCTGCAGGTTTGCTTTCTTCCCATAGTGCATCCTGGTGCCAGGTGTTCCCCAGGTAAGCGACACACAGGCACCTGGCCATCCATGAGATGTAAAAGAAAACATGATTCATCTTCCATTGCTCCGTGGTACAGTTCTGATGCTCACGTGCCCATTGTTGGTGCTTGTGCCGGTGGACAGGGGTCAGCATGGGCACCCTGACTGGTCTGCGGCTGCGCAGCCCAATAAGCAAAAAACTGTGATTCACTTTGTACTCTGACACTTTTCTATCAAAACCAGCATTAACTTTTTCAGCAATTTGAACTACAGTAGCTCATCTGTTGGATCGGACCACACGGGCCAGCCTTCGCCCCCCACCTGAATCAGTGAGCCTTGGCCACCTTTGACCCTGTCACTGGTTCACCATTGTTCCTTCCTTGGACCACTTTTAATAGATACTGACCACTGCAGACTGGGAACAAGAGCTGCAGTTTTGGAGAAGCTCTGGCCCAGTTGTCTAGCATCACAATTTGGCCCTTGTCAAACTCGCTCAAATCCTTACGCTTGCCCATTTTTCCTGCTTCTAACACTTCAACTTTGAGGGCAAAATGTTCACTTGCTCCAAATATATCCCATCCACTAACAGGTGCCATGATGAAGAGAATCAGTGTTCTTCTCTTCACCTGTCAGTGGTCATAATGTTATGTCTGATCGGTGTATATTCTAATGGTCCATGTGGAAAATCCTCCCAGAATGTCCTTGGGCAGCAGAGTAATGGGCATATGTCTAATGTCATGTGTGCTCTGCTGCTTTATGATTGGTTCTTTTGGGATTTACATTTACATTTTTTCCACAATTATTTTGGTGTGATACAGTTCATTATTTAGAGTGTGAATGATATGGTGTCCATGAGTGGTGATGTCCTTGATATTTTGAGTTTTAGTTGAAAGAGTAGGTTTGAAATTATATCACAAAAAACCTTGGCTTTGGTATTAAAATATGGAGGTTATAAGATTTAAATTGTTGATTGGCTTGCCTTTGATCAGAAATTTGAAGCATTATTTAGTTTTGATTACTGCCTCACTTGTTTAAATCAAGTCCCGATTAAATGCAGCGCATTATTAATAGCCTCGTTATTTAGCTCAGTTTGACATTGTGTGAATCTCTGTGTGTATGCGTGTCTTCTTGCTTTATGTATTGTGGTATTAAAAAAAGATGACATCATGCTCTGATGCTCATGAATCTCATGATGCATTGAAAACTGTTAGAAGCTTGTAGAGCTGTGTTGGCACTGTAATCACTCCACTGTATTTGTGTGTGTTTGTGAAGGAGAGGTGGGTGGCGGGGGTCTAATCCTGGTGTGTCTGATAGTGTAGGATTTGTCTGTGTGTGTGTGTGTGTGTCTGCATGTGTGTGTGTGTGTGTCTGCATGTCTGTAGTATTCCATACCATAACCGAGTGCAATACTCACAAATGCATGTCCTCGTCTGTGTGTATCTCCCACACAGGCTCTAGCACTCAAACACACACGTGAGGATCAAACCAGCCAAATGCCTCTATCAAACCCTCTGCGGTCCACTATCATCCCATTCCCTGGCTTGCTGCACAGCTTAGCCAACAAGTCTGCTTGTGTTTGTGTTTGTGGGTGTGTTCCTGTCAGTTTCTTTGTTTCCTCCTCCCCATTATGGATCCGTCTCACATGTTGCTCACCCCACCTTTTCTTTCATCACCTTCCTTTTTGTTTGTTCCACTTTTCTCACCTCTCTGCATCTTCTCTCCCTTTCCTCCTCCTTCTCTCCTACAGTGTCTGCTTTCTTTAATAACAAGGCACATGAAGTAGAAAGTGACCTTGCAGACAAAGTGAAGGTTTGTCAAGCTAAGAGAAGAGAAGAGAGACAGCATGATAGCAGTGCTAAATTGATTCAATCCTCTATGAAAATTGGCTTAATCTCGTAGGAAAGAGACATGTCCTGCAGGATTCAGTGTGAGAGAAAGAATTGGAAAGTAAGTGTGAAAGAAACAACATAATTGTGATTGAACGCTTTTATTTATGTTGCAGTGTAAAAAAGAAAAAATACATGCAGTTTTGGCCATTTAAAGCCAGTAAATGTGTTTTTGGTGCAACTGTTTTTATATTTGGCAATATGATTGATACTCTTAGGTGATGATTCATGTGGAAATGAAAAGCAAACTCAAAAAACATGAACCATCTGAGAAGCAGAACCCTTCAGCCACATCATCATTTCTAAAAGCTCCATGTGGTTGAGTGGATGATTGTGTGCACGTCAGTGGGGTGAAAAGGCTACTTACAGTAACACTCACAGATACATATTTGTTAAATAAATGTGTCAAAAATGTTCCCTTGAGGCTGCCATTGTAAATGTATCATAGTGTATTTGGGTTGGTGTAACAAGCATAGGGCCAAACAGTCTGCAATCACTTCATGTAGACAGTAAACTTGTAATGTTAAAGCTGTAATCTTTGTCACAAAAATGGATGTTTGTTTCTAAATCAATCAAACTTTAAATCATGATTCCAACTCTAACTTTAAACAAACAGGAAAAAAGGAACATGAATCAACTGTATTTGTTTTTCTGGTTTTTGAGCCTCAAGTCATTCATTGAAGTCCTTTTTCTGGTGGTACAAGAGTAACAGGTTGGGTTCATAACGGGAGGTGGTCCGGATGAAATTCAAGTGTCTGTTTTGTTAAAAAAGCTATTAAAAAATCTAGGTCTTAATTGCTAATTAGGCCTTGTTACACAATTCTAAAAGGCATATGCATTCAATAGGAGAGGCTCCAGGTGAAAATGAACTTAGTCCAAAGCGTCTATGAAAGCAATCAGTCAGTCAATTCAGCAATCAATTCAATCCAGTCAGCCTCAATTCTTCTCAACAAAACACAGAAGACAGTAAACCTAGATGTAGTGAAAGACAGAGATGACCAGCACTCTGTGCTGTAATTGTAATCCAAATGTTTTTGGGTAAAACCCCAAAAAAGTCCTTTAGGCCTCAGTCACACAGGCCTAGAAACTGTTCAGCAATTCCCTTTCAACCACCGGTGGTTAGGAAAGAATGAATATTCTCCAACTGGTTGGTGAGTGGTTGCTGGCAGTTGCTAAGATGTAGTCAGACACTAAGAAGGTGATGCACCAAAAAAAATCCTTTGTGATTGCTTTGGTTGCTAAAAAATTGCCACGGTTACCCAAAGTTTGAGTTCAAGGTGCCAACTTGTCTATAAATGCTCACTAACTAACCACAGAGCGTGAGTTAAACTTGGAAAAAGTGCGGCACAAATCAGAAATGGCGAATGCTTGCCTTCAAAGTAAATTGTGTGCCAACACGTTTCAAAAGGTGCAACTTTTACTCTGAACGGGAACGGTCTCCATTTCCAATTTGTATTACACTTTTCATAGTTTCACTACCGCTAAGCAAGTAGTTTACAAGCTTTTATAGACAAGTCAGTATCTTCAAACTACAGGAAACCATGGCAATCTGCTAGTGACCCAACAATTGCAATAATGTTTTCAGTGCAGCACTGTATACCTCTTTGTAGCCAATTTCACCTAGCAAAAATAGGCAACCTCCTGCAACCACTCACCAACTGGTCAGGGAATATAAATTTTTCACTAGCATCTGGTGGTTACTGTGGAGGGGGGCGTTGGTCACTGAGTGGTCTCTAAGCCTGTGTGACTGGGGCTTTAGCAATCAATTTCACAGCAACTGCCAACAACCTCCAGCAACCACTCACAGCTGGCTGGGGAATACTCATTTTTCCCTAGCAACTGGTAGTTGTGAACTGGTCTCGAGGCCTGTATAACTGGGGCCTCTTCAAACCACTTGGTCAAAAAGCTTACACATGAAAAAAAGTGATCTTTTCACCTGCCCTCACCTCCAGTTTGTTTCACATAGTGACAGCGCATTTGAATTAAGAACAGACTAAAGCTTTCTGTATGCTGTATGCACGTTAGACAGTCTCAACTTGTCAGTTTCCCACCTATTATTAAGACCAACATACCAAAGTTGATAAGACTCAAGTTAGAGGTTAATGTGATTATTTTACCCATAACCACACACTTTCTAGAGAAATCATACCAATTATTGTGATGACAAAAACTGAAAACAATAAATACCAAGCCAACACTACAGAGTAATATCTTTATGAGTGTACGTCATGCACATGGTGCACAATTATCTCTAAAATGTTTTAGGACCTTGCAGTTCAACAAAAACATATCTTGTGATCTCTAAAACTTCAAGTCTCGTTCATTTAGAGAAAGATAAGAGTTGTTTTGGGCTTCATGCTCATCAGTATGCTTTAGACTGAATATAAATACAATCCTCAATGTTGATGGAAAAATCAAGGTTTCTCACTGATTTATTTTGGAAAATTCCTGAGAGGAAAATGTGTTGTTTTTCTTTTATTTCTTTCTTTTTCCTAAAATAAAGAATTTGGTTGGATTTTAAGTATTTTTCCTTCCCAAAATGTGCTTTGTTGTAAATAACTTACACATCTGGTCAGTGGTTTTGCTGCATCCTGGCAAGCCTTGATTCAGTCTGTGTGGGTGAGTGAAAAAGAGACAGAGAGCCTGTTAAAAAAAAATCTGAGATGAAATAAAAAGGGAAGAGGGGAGATTGGGTAAATATGCAGAGCCTAACTGACAAGAGTAAGGGTAAATAAATTTGTATGCATGATAGGGAGGCCGAGATAGGAGGGCAGATGGAGAGAGAGAGAGGCAAAAAGAGGAGCGAATTCACTGACATCACTGGAGTTGGTTTGTGTCAGCATGCATGTGTTGAAAGTAGATGTGAGTGTACTGGAGCATGCACTGGACAGGAGGGGAGGGCTGAGAGCAAAGTAGTGACGTATTGTAATCTGGAATACCGAGAAGCCCAGCTGTGCAGAATCTGGGCATTGCGAGGGCTTATGTTACGTCATACAAACCCACGCACACACATGCACAAAAGCACACAAATGCACACATAGCCTGTCGTGAGTCCTGAAGGAACACAACTGTTACTTGGGAGAAAGGTCAGGAGGGTTAATGCACGTGTGTGTGTACACGCTGTGTGAGCAGTTTCTTGTCCCTGCATTAATGTTCTTCACTACCTGATATTAGTAAATATTGAGGGTTTCCTTCGGGACCGTCTTCTACCTCCTGTGACCCCTCGTCTTCTTCTTCTTCTTCTCTGCTAAGGTGCACCCAGGAAAGACGCTAAGAGGGTGCTGCACAAAAAAAACTCAGTGATGCCAAATGGAGATGCACAGCCTCATGTTTTGAGCCACAATTTGGACCCCACTCTCTGGCAGCAATTTACCCAGGGCTAAAATGACTCTCTCTTGGACTGGAATACAGTATGTTTCTAATGCACCTCAACCCAAATGACTGATGGCACAATCTCTGCAAAGAGCTGGAAGATACCTATTTCTAGCTCCATGACCATATTTGGCACTGACCTCAGGAAAAGGAAATAATGCTACCCATGTCACCCTCCCTTCTTTGCTGGTTATTTTTGACCATCCCCCTTACAGCTCCCTTAACCCCCAAGCTCTTTTGTACTCCTTTTGATAAACATCAAATGGCCTTTTTAAAAGAAAAAAAAACTCCTTACAAAATGACTTTTATGGTCCGAAGAGTCTAAGCAGGAGAGACTTCTGAGATGAGTGCAGTCATGTACATTAATGTATCCCCAGTGGTTAACCCTTTCAGCTAGCTTGGGCCTTGATAGTTTATTTTTACTCACATCTTACATCAGGGGCATGTTTTGCCTTGGGGTCCTAACAAAATAAAGTCTTGCATAATTATTTGTATGCACCGCATATTGAGCACAAGTCTATTTATAGAACGCATTTATATTTCCTGCCGTGCATTATGTGTCAGCCTGAATTATTTGTCCTATCTCAATACCCCTAGTGTCATTTATAAGGACTGACAATGGGAGACGAGTTTGATCATTTAAAAACAGGCCTTGTGATAGATATCTTTGAGAATATTCAGGCTCATTTTTCTTTTGCATAAAATGATGGGCACATGGCTGTCATCTGTGATGGATCATTAACATGTTTCAGATCAAAGCGGTCCTGATTCTGGCCACGTTATCAGCAGCTCTAGTGATGGCCCCAGCTTTGTGATAGTTTGCAATTTAAATTAGTATAACAGAGGACCTGTTGACCTCTTGAGGTGTACTTACTGCAAATTGATTTTCAGTTTAAAACTGTGGTAGTGGTTGCTAAAGTTGTATCTGCAGTGGAAGATGTACCATTAGCTGCCTGTTAACAGAGCACACAGGGCACACTCAGACACAGTAGTGAGTTGTATGTCATAAGATAGCCCACAGAGACCACAAAATATTACTGTAGTTATGTGAAAAAGAAGCATAAAAACATGTTTTGGATTGTATTCATAAGCGTGACTAAAACGGGAGCCTTTACACTGCCTACATAGACAGATGGATTGATTATGCCAAATCACACAAGAACTGGACTGAAAGTCAGTGGTAACAGGTCTTATGGAGTGAATCTAAATTTTTAATTTTTGGTGCAAATCATTGTCGATATGTACAGAGGAGGTCAACAGTGAGTGTCTACAGCAATCTGTAAAACACGGTGGAGGCTCTGTCATGGTTTGGGGCAGCATTTCAGCCAGTGGTGTTGGGAATCTTGTTATTGAAAATTGTAGTGTACTGTCAGATTCCATGTGAAAAGCGTCTGATTGGCAACAATGTCATTTTTTAGCATGACAATGATCTCACACACAAAGCGCTTCAAAGCGTTTTGAGTGCTCAAGTAGAAAAGTGCTATATAAGAACCACACCATTTATGATTTACCATTTACACTCCCAATGCAGTAAAAGCATACCTGGATAGAAAAACACACAATGGAGCATTATCAGTCATGGATTGGCCTCCCAACCTCCCTAGCTCAACATTATTGAAGCAGTGTGGGATCATCTTAACAGAGAACAGAACAAAAGGCAGCAAACATCCAAAGAAGAGCTTTGAATGTCTTTCACGAAGCCTGGAGAACTATTCCCGAAGGCTGCTTAAAGAAATTACAAGAAAGCTGCCTAAGAGAGTTCAGGCTGTGTTGAAGAACAAAGGTGGTCATACCAAATGTTGACTTTCAAGCTTGTTAAAATTGCACAGACTCTGTTTTTCCTTTATATACTGTATTTCCATGTTTGCATATGTTTCAACAAATCACTGTACCTATTTCCTATTTTCCTATAAAAATCTAAAGAAGGGGGTGGCTCAAGACTTTTGTGCAGTACTGTATTAAAACAGATACTTGCTAACAGGGATGACACTAAAATGTTACTAAAAACTTTGCTAGTGCAATGTTAACCATGTTCACAATCTTATATTCATAAACTGTCTTTAAATTTATTTTAATTTTATTTGTACCAAATACTATTGCAGTTTTAGTTTGGACCAAAGTAGGCCAGCAGACAGGCAATAAAGCCACAGCACCAGTGCATTAACTGAATAGTTAAGTCATCTAGTGGCTGGGTCTCCACTTTAATGTAATCTATTCTACATTCTCAGTGAATCCATTCGTGTTTCACGGCCAAATGCAAAGCCATAACCTAATGAGACCATTAAACAAAACAGCACACTGTGTTCCTGACTTCTCTTGGAGAGTCAGGAGATTCTGCCCTGAGATCCTGAAATTGTACCATTTTTGGAACTTTGCATGTTTGTAAGTGAACAGAAACAGACAGGATGAATAGTGGAGAGTAGGTGAATTCATTACTCTACACTGCATTAGTGGTTGCACGTTATAATAGAGGGTCTTCAAACATTCAATCTCTCCCCAAGAAGAACAACTTTGCCCCCAGGAGTTAACTGTACTAAAAGGTTGCGCATGTTTGTTTGCATGTGCTGCCCTTTGATTTGATCTCTCACCAGTCTTATTTGCCCATCAAACATGGTTGTTGGTCCCAGCATGTTTTAGTGCTGGATCTCTCCTCAAGTCTTCAGTGAGAAATAACATCTAAAGTTGGAAGTCTTTTCTAAAATGCAGCCCGTAACATCACAGTTCCTGTCTATTGTCAAAACTTCCTGTCATTAGCAGGAAGTCTGTATGTGATTGAAACAGATGGACACTGGAGAACTATCGACATAGACAGAGACACTATGATCATTAATGCTTTGCCCAGAGGAAAGAGACCTCTCTCCGGGTCTCTTAAGTGCCTGTGCTATTTTACCCTCATCACAATCGTCTTGCCACTGTTAGCTGTCTGAAAGACAAGCTCCATCAAAATAAGAGTTGTACTGAGATGTGTCAGAGTCACAGCAGGAGATGCCTGTCAGAGCTAGAGAGTTCTCATAGGCCAATGTCATAGGTAATCACACTCACTGTCCTTGCCAAGCATAGGGGGATCTGAGCAGTTTATCTTTAGAAAACATAATTGACTAGGATTCACTCATATGGGATCGCGAGGAAGACAAAACACTTAACTTAAAAAAAGTTTCCACACAACTCCTCCTTCATCTCAGCACGAGAGCATCAGTGGCTGCCGACGGAGGTTTATAACTTGCCATACGGACACCATGTTTGAACCCACAGTGCTCACGCTTGACTGTGTTTGTGCTCGCAGGCTAGCTGTGTGCTCACATACCATAATTAGCGTAATGAGTTATTTATAGCCAGCTGTGGAATTAGCTGTGGAATTGCCAGGCAGCCTCAGGGCTGATTAAGCCACTTGCCAATCAATTATTTATGGCTTCCTGGAGAAGAGTAGCTTGTCCTCTTTTGTGTGCAGCACCATGGCAACACAACAGGAAGCAGAAAGCCTGTGGAGAGGAAGTAGACCCCATGACAGAATCAGCTGTGGCACCCATGTCTGCACCATGTTTCTTTCTTTCTCTTATATTCACACTCACTCCTCTAATATAAACCATACTTTTATGAGGAGCCGTCTATGAACTCCCTTGACTCAATAAAAGGTGTTTATGCCCTGTATTTGAGGGAAAATAAATAAACTGGATGGATGAAAATAAATTATTCCCAACTGGTGAAATGAAGGAACAGACTGAATGTGGCATAGAAACTCTCCCTTTCATCCAGTCAATGTGTGAGCAGGTATACCTCTTGGTGATAATAAACACAGTTAATGAGGTTCTCAGGGTCATTTCTATTTCACACTTCCTAATTGGAGGGAAAAAATTTCCAGAGGTTTTGTTTTTCAAGCATTTGTAGTAATGAAAGGTTTTCTGCTTTGCTCTGAAGTAATATGACCACCATAACTGAGGATATTTATTGCAAAAATGCAATTGCATCTGTCGCTATTTCCTACAACAAAACTGTTGCAAAAGCCTTCCTGTGAGTAAGCATGAATCACTGACTTGACAATCAGCAGCTAAAGATGGACTGTTTTCGGTTACAAAACAACATGTGAAGTCAAGCCCAGCTGCAAAATTTCCCAGCAAAAAGACGTTTTTGGCAGTATAGGTAAATATACACTTAAATATCTTTTTCCTGTGTGTTCCTCTGCATGTCTCTCACCTTCCTACCACACAAATTTACACTGCATCCCACATATAAAGGCAGATGCACCAGCCAGTAAG
>VUQS01012151.1:0-13529 GCA_015108495.1 Heterochromis multidens
CACAAGTAAGCCAGCAGTCTGAGAGTGAAGTGCTCTATTGGGGTGATATGGTACTATGAGGTCTTTAAGATAAGATGGGGCCTGATTATTCAAGACCTTGTATGTAAGGAGAAGGATTTTAAATTCAATTCTGGATTTAACAGGGAGCCAATGAAGAGAAGCCAAAATGGGACATTTAACAGTTTTACTCTTTGGTGCAGTTGAAGATGCTATATTGTTTTTTCTTTGTGAATTTTTATGCTTAAATAGTTTTTTGCTGATTTTTGGTTTGTTTTTTGATGGTCTGGGAGCAGACACAGTCTCTATGGGGATGGGGTTTTGGGGGGATGGCAGGAGGAGAGAAGCTGCAGAGAGGCGTGTAAGACTGCAACTCTGCTTCCTGGTCTCAACTCTGGATAGTCTGGATCTGGATAGATTGATTTCACAATAAATCAATAACTTTTCAAACACATTCTTGTCACCTGGTCAGATATAAATAGATGATCAGTGTTATTCCAGTGTAATTGTCACAACACTGTCAGGTTTCATCAGTATTTTAACGTTGATCCAACATTTATTTAGCACCAGGATTTCAGTCTCAATCATAATGATGAGTCAGATGAAAAGTCAACACTTTTTAAATGTCGTCCTGCTGTCCCACAGCCCGCGTACACCGCCAACACATCCTTTATCTTTTTCAGCCCTGTGATGCGTTCATGGTGCTCATATAAATAACGTTTCAGTCAGCTTTTAGCTGGCGCTACAAAAGAGGAGCGAGCATAAACAGAGTTCTGTTTCGTTATTTAAGAGGCAGGTCATTTTAAACAGCTGTCACCAAACACCAAGAGTTTCTGCGCAGTTTCTCAAAAAAAATGTGTCAGCTAGCCATATCTACAGTGGTTGTATTTCTCAAGGAGAGGAAAAACCGTTAATGTGTGACATTAAAGAAGTAAGAAAGAAAGGACAGAAGAGGAAGATGTTCAAAGGTAAGGACTTTGTGTTTTGTATAGGGGTTGGAAATTAGTCATATAGCTCGTGAAACAGCTGCTTATAAACCCACAAAGAGAAGTGAATATCACAGACCAGCTGATCACAGTCTGTACACATTGAAAGTATGAAGGTGATACTTTTTGCCCATGCTGTACCAGGATGCCCCCCCCGCCAAATCCCACTTTAAACCCATCCATCTCAGTCTTGTGCTGTGAGTAAGATTATTGTCATGACTTTTATGGAAAAGTTAGCAGGGTGCTTATTAATGCGTTAATATGACATGTTCTTCAGATGCTATCACATTTCTGGAAAGGAATGTTTTAAAAGTAGGGCTGCTGTTCTTTGATTTCAAAGAAGGAGTTTTTCTCCTGCGAGCACAGAGCTGAAGACTGTCCCCCCGACATTCTCCCACAAAGCATTTTTCACCAGCAAACATTTTAAGCAGCTCTAGTCCAACTTGTTTTTTAACGCTTTCTTCAAAAGCAGGGTCTTCTTTTCTTTCTATACCTCCTTTTATTCAGAATCAGTCCGTTTTTCCCTTTGTCCTCAGTGCTTGTTTAGATCTTCATCTTATTAGAAGCCATAGTTACAAGAACATCCAGCCGCTTGGAGATGGTGTTGTAGTACTTGTCTTTATTTTTACACTCTCTTTTTCTGTCTTGTGCTCTTGTGCGTGTTTAGTGTGGTGCATGCAAACATACCAGAAAGATTTGGGACCTAATTTAACGTTTATGGTTCCTTTATGGTCATGTCTTCCTCCCCTCACCCCTAACGGGTCACAGCAGATGGCTGCCCCTCCCTGAGCCTGGTTCCGCCGGAGGTTTCTTCCTGTTAAAAGGGAGTTTTTCCTTCCCACTGTCGCCAAGTGCTTGCTCATAGGGGGTCGTCTGATTGTTGGGGTTTACTTTGTATTATTGTAGGATCTTTACTTTACAATATAAAGCGTCTTGAGGTGACTGTTGTTGTGATTTGACGCTATATAAATAAAATTGAATTGAATTGAATTCCTGGTATCCTTTTCCCCAGAAACATTTTCCAGTTCCTCTTCTGGGATACTGAGGTGCTCCCAGACCAGATCCAGCAGGTTCTTGGTCTACCTCTGAGGTTTGCATGCTTAGAAAACCCCCAAGGAAAGACATCCAGGATGAACCACCTCAGATGTCTCCTTTTGGCACAAATGAAGAGCAACTTTACTCTGAGCTTCCTCTGGATTTAGGAGCTCCTCACCCTCTGAGGCTGATCCCATGCAGCTACCCTACAGAGGAAACTGTGCTGGCCACTTTCATATGCAATCTTGTTCTTTTGGTCACTACTAAGAGCTCATGACCATAGAAGACGGTAAATCAAAAGCTTCGCCTTCAGTTGAGTTGAAGGCCCACATTACTGCTACAAGATTTCCTCGCCTAATCTCTACGGATCACAGAAAACTCATTTTGGACGCTTGTATCTGAACCTCTTTGTTTTGGTCACTACCCAGAGCTCAGGACCATCGATGATTAGATATTTAAAGCTTCACTTTGGTCCAGCACACCTTACTGCTGACCCTGCACAGATCCATTTTCCCATCACTCGTGATCGAGATCCCGAAATTCATAACTTCTTCCTTTGGGGCAGTCCACTGTCTTCCAGCAGAGAAGGACAGCTCCATCCCTGTCACTTCACGCTCGGCTGCAAACCGAGGTGTGGATTCTGATTAAGCCAACAGAAGCACATCATCTGAAAATAAAAGCAAAGGGATTCTGCCTTTCCCCAAAAGAGACACTCTCCTCGCCCCTAATCAGGTCCATCATTATCACAAACAGCAGCAACACACAACCACCGCATCAATGTGACTCTTCACAAAATGAGTCCACCTCTTCTTCAGCTCATCGTTCTCAGGAAATTTAGATCAGAAAGCTGAGAGAAAAAGCTCCTTTGTGGCCCTAAAGGAACACATCCCTGAAAACAAGAGAAAAAAACAGCAAGATCATCAGTCTTTATTTCAGCGAACATATTTGGTGGTCTGAAACTAATCCACTTTCAGTTTCTGGCACTGATCACATCCAACGTTCACCACAAAGATACGACACACAAAGGAAACATAACCACAGGGACGAGTTTTGGATTCATAAATGATGATGATGATTATTATTAGGATATTATTACTCTTAAAGAGAGTCAAACTTCTGAGCTGCATGTAATGTACTTACTCCAAAGTGGCATAATTTCTGATTCAAATGTGATTTAATGTGATCTGAGACTTAATTTCAGATTCAGTTTGGAGGAGATTTGATTTACCGTGCAAGGTGGGACACCAGTGGATATTAAACCTGCAGAGAACTCGGCAGTGGATGTCTGCAGCTTCAGATATAATTACATCTTAATTAAATGAACAAAGCTGCGTGTAAGTGGAAATGACGTGTACTGTAAAAGAAAAAAAAAAGGTGAGTGTGGAGGGGTGGTGAGGACACAGATGCAACGAGTCAGACGTGTACTTTTTCCCCCTGGGACACGTGCACGTGACACAGGTCGGTGTGAACTAATGAATATGATAAGAGTGAAGCAGCCTGGCTGGAGGTGAAGAACTGACTCGGTGGTCCTCTGGTGATAAACCTGGAGACTTTCAGCTGGTTAAAGACGATGCAGCAGTCTTATTCCAGCAGGAGTTTACCTTCACGTTCAGCAAAAGGAGTACAGTAAAGGTCCATTTCTGTCCATACATGTTTAATTTGCACAAACTGACCTCCCTGAGGCTCATTATTGGACCTCAGGGTAACTATGTGAAACCTTTCAAGGGCCAGAAAAGCAAAAGGTTCATATTTGGACTGTTTTCTGGAATCAGAATCAGAATACTTTATTAATCCCAGAGGAAATTATGTGGTCACAGTTGCTCCAGGACAGTAAGAAAGTAATTAACAAGTTTAAATACTAATATTAAATAATACATATAATATATTACAAATTACAAAATATTACAAATAGCTCTAATAATACAATAACTCAATATATAAATATCCTAATATATTACAGAAAATTGACTATAGATAAGTTGAATTGAGGTGCCCCTCTTATCATCCTGCCTTTATTATATTAAGGGTGTACAGCTGTTGCAGTGTGTACTTGTGCTTTAGATGGAGGAGTTGTACAGAGAGAGCCACAGGCAGGAATGATTTCCTGTGTTGTTCAGTGGTGCATTTGGGTAATTCATTCATTCATTCATTCATATCGATATCAAATTCATATTCATATCAAATGTTTTAACTGAGAAAATGTTCCATTTTAAGAAAAATATGAGCTCACTTTGAATTACAAGCAACTACAGGACCATGTTTGGACAAGCGGGTGGAGTGCTGAGGTATCAGCCTCTCACTGGAGGAGCAGTTGCTTATATTGCTTAGTTTTTGGTCATAAAGTAATAAAGTAGGCAATTTAAAGTTTTTCTAAAATAAACAAACACACTGCTGTTAAGTTACTGAGTCTGATAATGTTTTATAGCCTGAGATGGTCAATATACACTATTAATGCTCTCCCTTTCTCAGGGTACTAATCTGCCATTTACAGTCTCATTCCACCCTTAAAAATAACTTCATTTAATGCTCGAGGGTTAAGAGACATCATTAAAAGAAAGGCAACTTTTCCAAATGCAAAACACTTTAAACCAAACTTCAGAGCAAAGACTCAGCACTTAATGATGCTCAGAAAATGTATCCACGGATGAACAAATAAAGTGAAGACAGCCACAAATCAATCTCGACATCATACATACTCCTCTGGAGGAAGCAGCT
The DNA here is from genome assembly GCA_015108495.1 of Heterochromis multidens. Lineage (NCBI taxonomy): Eukaryota > Metazoa > Chordata > Actinopteri > Cichliformes > Cichlidae > Heterochromis > Heterochromis multidens. The sequence continues at coordinate 4,734 of VUQS01012151.1, forward strand.
TATATACAACAGAAGAAGAAGAAGGAGAGCGAAGTTCTCATTACTTTTTAAAACTTACACAGCAGCTCAAATTGATATATCTTTGAACATCATTCTTTATAAATATTTATGATTCAAAACCTTCCGATGACACTTAAATTTATGAGCTTATTAAATTATAGAAGAGATAAGTGATAACATCAGAGAACAGTGTCACTCTTAGGTTCCTGCTGAAGAAGTTATAGGTGGGTTAAACCTGTGTTAATCTCCAGGTGCTGAAGAATTACCCTCTGAGTTTTATAGAAGATTATCCAAACTGATAGATCTATTCTTATATAGAGTGTACCTTTAAACCTGGAATATGGATCACTTCCCCCAATGATGACTCAAAGTGTCATTACCTTATTCCATAAAGACCAACTTCTTGAGAACTGACGCCAGTCACTTTACTGCAAAATGATAGACTCCACCCCTTACCCCACAAAAATGGATGGATGGATGATTATTGCTTGTAGCATTGGAAAAAAATAATGAATGATCCAACAATCAGTTCATTTGACTTGTCAGTTCACAACAACAGTCACCTCAAGGTGCTTTATACTGTAAGGTGAAGACCTACAGTATTAGAGAGAAAACCCCAACAATCAGACGACCCCCTATGAGCAGCACTTGGTGACGGTGGAGAGGAAGAACCTCCAACAAAACCAGGACCTGGAAGGGGCAGCCACTGCTGCAAGTGGTTTGAGAAGGAAGGAGAAGAAAGGCTCAGTGCATTATGGGAAGTCCCCCAGCCTTTAGCAGCATAACTAAGGGAGGGTTCAGGGTCACCTGATCTAGCCATAACTATAAGCTTTATCAAAAAGGAAAGTCTGAAACCCAAAGCCTCAAAATAGAAAGAGTGTTTCCCATTCTGTCACAAGTTGGTTCAAGAAACAGGTCCAAATGTAGACCAAGACCCAGAAAGCAAGCTTTATTTAAAACAACAAAAACAAAAGACACAACAAAAGATTAAAGAATCCAAAGGTGTGAAAACCAGAAAAGCTAACTAGGCACAGGAAACTTACAAAAGGAAGTCAGGAGGAACAACAGAGGACTGAACAGAGACAACAAGGATGACAGGACTGTTTATACACAGAGGGACAATCACAGCAGGGAACTAAAACTCAAAGCAACAGCCTAAAAGACAACTACTAAACATAGAGACAAAAAACTCACACCAAGACATGATAGAAAAGACAGAAATCCAAACACAAGGAAACACAAAAACTGTTTAGTAGAACAGGAATAAAGTTAGCACAGAAACCAGAGACACTACAATGGATCAAACTCAGTATAGACTTGTAAGGAAATCAAAACAGAAATCCAAACCCAACCAACCAAATGTAAGAATTAAAACTTAAAATACTGGAAAAACCTAAACAGGCCCCCAACTCAAGCAAATAACTGAGAATCCAGAAGCTTCACAAACATCACCAATCCCAGAGATCATGAAACTTCACCTTTTGGACAGTAAGCCTGCATAGTTTCAGAAACTACAGGATGCTGCCCTTACACACATCCTGGCATCACAGTTCTTCTGTTACAGGATTTACATTTGAGTATCCCAAACAGAGGAAAATTCCACATATTGGGAAAGATGTAAACCCTAAAGAGGTCACCAGAGAGCTGGTGGAGATTAAGACATTCAGATATCACATAAGAAGAAGGATTTTAAATTCTGGATTTAACAGGGAGCCAATGAAGAGAAGTTAAATATGGGAAGTAAACATGATGTCATTCTCATACCTGTCAGTACTCTCACTGCAGCGTTCTGGATCAACTTTTAGATCAGCGTGATAACAATGGATTACAGTCATCCAGCCTTAGAAGTAATAAATGCATGAGCTAGTTTTTCAGTATCACTTTGAGACAGGATGTTTCTAATTTTAGCGATATTGACCAGATAAAAGAAACAAGTCCTACATATCTGTTTAATTCTTACTTTCTGAGATTGTTTACAGCCAAACACAATAACCTCAGTTTGTCTGACTTCAAAAAATCACAGGTTATCCAGGCCTTTATCCCTTTAAACATCAGGTTGAGTTACATGTACTGTACATGTAATATAACTAATTTATTCAAGTTGTCTGGCTTTGTAGATAATATAACTGGGTATCATCTGCATAGAATAGAAATGATCTAGCTTCATCACTGGTACACATGCAGTATAGCTAACGACACAGGTGTTATGAGCTTGGTTTTTCATTGCTTGTGTTTCTTAGTGTCTGTCTGTTGTGCCTCTGTGTATTCAGCTTTGTGTTTCTCCCTGTCAGTTTGTTTATTTTTTGGTCCTTTTATTCTACTTTAGAAGTTTTGGAAGCAGTGCTTTTAAATTTACCTTCTTAGATTTTTTATGTGTGTTTTGTCATCAGCCTTTACTGCCTGTTTCGTATCGTGTATTTGGATCCTCATTTTATTTGTCCCAGGCACCCTTTATGTCATTTTACACATCTGAAGTGTGTTCTCACTACATCTTCCAGAAACCAGTGTAAGTTATCCCGACCCAAATTTTTCCCCAAATTATCTGAAGTTTGTGTGTGAAAACAGCCTAAGGTTCACCTTTTGGGTTTAAACATGAATAACCAGCAAGTTAAAGGTGATGAGAAGTTTTTGTTCAACACCAACTTTTGTATCAGTGTATAGATAGCTCTCCATTGGTTCTTATCATGTGTCCTTGTTATCCATGACATGAAAACCTGTTGTTCCTGTTCTGACAGCAGTAAGAATCAACATGTCAGTAAGACAACACTGATACACCATTAGCTGCTTTTCAACCTCACGTCTTCATTGATTTTTTTTATATGCCACTATAAGTGACTCATAAAAAGCTAATAACCATGTGCTGGGAGAAGCATTCAGACAGTTTAATTACAGAGTAAAGTGCAACTACAAGACATTCTGTATGTCTTCAGCGTGATGTCTGGAGGCCTGAAATAAGGTAAGACTCAGTGGAGCTTTTAGGACAATGATGCTGCTGCTGGGTGTTTTGGCTCTACAATGGTCCACAAGCACAGCCTTCATTGCAGACAGTGAATAGAAACAATGTCTTTCCTTATCTGGACAGCTAACGTAGGACTGGATTGATAAAACTCTGAGTGAGATTTTAACTTTGGGAGTGGATGATCATCAACATATTTAATGGGCAAAGACTGAAGGTATAACCGAGAGGTGGAAGGTTTCTGGTTCGGTGGCCTCAGGATCAAGTCTTTGCTTTTTGCTGGTGATGTGGCCTTCTGGATTCATTGAACAGTGACTTCCAGCTCACACTAGGGAAGTCTGCAGCCAAGTGAAGCTGTGGGGATGAAGAGTTGAACCTCCAAGTCTGAAGCCAAGTCTGGTTCTCGAATGAGTTTCTGCCCCAAGTGGAAGAGGTCAAGGATTGCAGAGTCTTGTTCACAAGTGAGGGAAGAAGGGAGGTGCAGGACCTGCAGTGATATGGCAAAGAGAGAGCTGAGCGTGAAGGTGAAGCTGTTGATTTACCCTCACCGATGGCCACGAGTTCTGGGTAGTGACCTTAAGAACGAGATTGAGGATACAAGTGGCAGAAATGAGCTTCCTCTGAAGGGTGACAGGGACGCAGAGTAGAACTGCTTCTCCTCCACATCAAAAGGAGCTAGTTGAAGTGGTTCAGCATCTGGATGCACCAGGATGCCTCCTGAAACCTCCTACATGAGGAGTTTCAGCGATGTCCTACAAGGAGGAGGCCTTGGGATAGACCCAGGACACCATGGAGAGATGACGTCTTTGAGCTGGCTCGGGAACGTCTCAGTGTCCCTCTGTAAGAGGTGGAGGAGGTGGCCAGGAAGATGGAGGTCTGGGCATCTCTGCCCTCAACCTGACTGAGTGGCAGAAAATGATTGAATGTATTTATAGTTTATAGTTTTTTTTTTTAATCTGCTAGTCCTGAACGATTATTTCTCCATCTTTCTGAAGACCTAGTCATCATAAACTAGATAACAACACATTGGAATCAGATATTAACATGAATGCAGTTTTTCTGTAGACTCACCTTGTAAAGAAAGCTTCAGCCTCCAGTCACACTTCTTCTGATAAAAGGAGAGTGATTTGGGGCGGATTTGGATTGCTGTTTACCACATTGTAAACCTCTGGCCTCCACTTTCCCCACAGCAAGCACTGATTCCTCCTCTAATGACTGTGGGTGTGATTCACTTCATACCTCGCCTCCGTAATTGTCCCCTACTAATGTTGTCCAATCACTCTATCTCTGATGTATCCTCTGACTTCACCTCATTAATCAGTGTTAATTATAATTGCCTTTTCTAGTGGTTGTTGTAATTGAATTAGTGCCAGGAGACCAAGGTAAAAGAGGTCAGTGTTGCAGGAAGTTCAGGTTTCTGCTGCTGTACAAGAGGGAAAAAAGAGCAACAAAAGAGAGAGAGAGAAAGAGAAGAGCAATCACAGAGATGAAGTTTTAACGAGAAATAGGAATGAAGGCGTGGATGAGTAGAGGGCATGTAACAGGGAGGATGATGAGAATGGAAATCATGGCAGACTAATCCTGAGAGCTTGTTGCAAAAGTGATTTCCCAGCAGACTGCATCTGGTTTGAATTGTCACACTTTCTCCACTTAATTTTCACACACAAGAATATTTCTTTTTACCATCCAATATCTGCCTCTTGCTTGAGTCTGTTTGCAGCACAGAACAGTTCCTGTTCAGACATCATAATATAGATTCTGTGGGTTTTGTGTTAGTCTATTTTCAGTCTGTTTTAGAAAGAGAAAATGCAAAGCTTCTTTGTAGGAGCTGTTATCTCAAACGCCTCTTGTGTCTTGTGATGTGAGGGTGATTGTGTCGCAGCCAAGCCACCGCCGCTGCAGAAACTCCTCCAGTGTTTGTGTTTGAAATCTGGCGTCGGTTGGTGTTCTGCTGCAGGCTGAGATTTCAAGCACATCCATATAGGATGCTCAGAAAACTTCTAATGAACCCGAGTGGCGGTGCCAGCTCGCTGCTTTAATGTCGCAAAAAGTCAATGAGATATGAGATAATAGGCCGTTAATGGGTGCTGATCAACACAAACAAATTTTTATATATGCATCTGTCCACCTGTCTGTGGTCAGATCATGGTAGTTCCTCTACCTAATGAATCCCAGGGCATTTCCAGTCCATACAAAAGGGATAATCTCCCCAGTGTTTTCTGGGTCCAGACAAGGGTCTGCCACTGGTTGTTAAAGCTGGTTTTATACTCCTGCAAATGTGTCCGTCCACGTACATGATTCTGGTTGGACAGACGCAGGGAGAGGGGTTTTCCCCCACCCACGCTACCTTTGCGGGACCATAAAACTGTCTTAAGGGGATTCAGAAGGACCTGAACCATCACAATTGGGTCCTTTTAACACAAAGAGACTCTCCTCTGAACTATCTGAGCTCATGACCTCGCCTCACACAGATCTCAGAGAAACAGAAAGTTCAAACCCGCAACACCTCATCCTGGAGCAAGATGCCACATTGAAAGCCAGACAGCAAAAGTGGCAACCTGTAGGGCTGAAAAAGTAAGTCAACTTGGAAGTGCACTTCTTCTAATGTCCTCTTGAGTCTGGCTCCAAAACTGAGTCAAATTTAGCACAGATATTTACTTGGATTTAGGGAAGATGATGATGGTCAGAGGTCAATGCTTTGAGGAACCAAATCCTTCAGTTTTCTTCAAATGTAATTCTGATGGAGAATCTGTGAAAAAACCAGGCCCAAACCACAGAGCACCAACTGTGCAACTTTCAGGACTTACAGAATCTGATGTTTTCGTGACCTTGAGAGGTCTCTGCCTTTATCAGAGCAGCACCTACAAGATATTGGGTAGGTGTTTTCAAAATTCCTACTGGTTCCGAACCCTGACTTGCTGAGACTGTCTTACTTTGAGCAAACTCCACTGGGGGCTGAGTTTTTACAGTTGTGTGACTAATTGCTTTCCCTGATGAGATTCATATTTTGTGACAGAAGTCTGCTAATTGCTGTAATCCTCCCTGCAGGTTACAGAGTAAAATTATAAATGCAGAGTCTTCGTGTTTTGATCCATGTCACCCGAGGTTCACAAAAACCGGGACAGCAGGTTCAGCTCCTGCTCTGCTGAAAGGCAGAAAGACTGATGCAAACAGACGGACACAAGGAAAGGCAGACAGAGGGCTAGTCTGAGGAAGTGATTCTGGTTGTTTGCTCTTCTTCCATCTAAATGAGTCGTATTTTTACTGGCTGATGCAGAGCTCTGTGAGTTTCTGCTGCAGCTCCTTTGATCTGTGTTGGCAAATTTGACATAATGAGGGGGCTGCATGCTGCCCTTTGTGGCAGTCTGCTGGTTGGGTGAACACATCACAAATTGAACGTATCATCCAGTTTATTAGAAGGAGGAAGGGGCCCGACAGATCCTGATCTCACGCTTCATACTGCTGCATGTTCCAGTGTTTACATACGCTACATACCAAAGCACATTTCACTCACTAGTTTGTAACTTTACTGTAAAGAGAACATCTGTTAGGAAGAAACATGCATGATTTCACCTGAGATCACAGGTCTATTAATTTGAATGCTTTTGAAAAAAAAAACAAAGGGGAGTTTGATCATGTAAATGTCTTGACTTTTGTTTCACTACAATTACATTTGGATCCTTTTTTAAAAATTATTATTAACAGTTGATTAAAAAAATTGTGGGGTGTGACGTGTGAATTTTATTTGGATTCTGAAGTAGGGCACAAACAGTCTGAAAACCACTGGCTCAAAGGGAGGGTGGCCAGTAGCTTTTAAAAAATCAATGTGTTCTCAATGTAAAGCGTAATATATTTCTGTTTTGTCAGATGCCTCCTGCGTCTCCCCTTTGCACACATGGCATCCTTTGATGTTGATGATTTGACACAACTGCCTGTTTAGAAACCTACAAAAGCCAAATTAGGAGGTTGGAAAAGAAGCACTTTGCCTTTTTTTTTCATTTGCTTTGCTAGGTTGTTGTTAGGTTAAGGTGCTAAAAACTACTTCGTTAGGTTTAGAGCAGTGGCATTTGGTTAGGGCAAGCAAGGAGGGTAGTGCTTGCCCAATTAAATGTAAAAATAGACATAAATTAAAGCCAATGTGAAAGTTATTCATCTCGTATCTAAAACAGCATTTTGTCCCATAAGCTTCTCTCTAATCACTAATCACTAATGTCATCAAATGAGCGTCTCACAGCACAGCAGCTTCACAAAGGATTTAGATAGAGAGCAAGCTTGGTGGTAAAAGTATATTTTAAAAAAAACATATTTCAGGGCAAAGTAGTTTTATCAGATATAAGCTGTGATTGTATAAGTGCAGTTTTTATATCCTGGTGACCACTGCAATTAAAGTCAATTAAGATAATGCTTCACACTTAGCTTACTGCCCAAGGCTGTCAACTGGAGAGATGTACTTTGAGAAGGTATCGTTAGTGGATAAGTTAATATTAGCTAATATTAGCCAGAAAAAATTTTCTAATCTAATCTAAGCCCATCTGACCAAAGAGGAAGTTAACCACCAGGTAAAAGCTATAGTTGACATCAGCAGGACATTCAATTCAGGATTAAATTTGACCCTGAGCTGCCTTTTTTCTGGCTAATGTTAGCTGGCCTGCTAACATAGACAAATTAAGACTATCTGATGTAGCAAAATACCGACACAAGTGGATAAGATCGCCTCATTCATCCAAACTTCCAAGGCTGATCGGTCAGTTAGCTGGCCACTTTCAAATTACTTTATCAGCTAACAAATCAACATAGCAGACTTACAGCTAGCAGGCTAACTGTAGCTTCCTTACTAACATTATTGATAGCAAAATCATATCTGAGTAGACCTCGCCAAAGTGAGTTAAAATGCCTTGATGCACGCTCAATCATCCAGGTAAGGAAATCCCAGAAAGTTCGTTCTGTTCATCTGGACGCAGCATTTTCAGTGAAGAAACGTTTCTCCCACTGAAAACATTCCTTGTATACAAAAAAGTAGATCAGAAAGACTTTGATTTTCTAGTCCACAGATGTCACAGGGATTCAATATCTTAATTTGATTCTTTCTAATACAAGTTTTACTGGATAAATTCTGTGTCATATATTAAAGGACCTTTCCTTTTAAGGTTGTTATGATGAGGGAGGAGAGATGACAGCTCGTGCCATGACCACTTTATTAAAACATGCAAGTTGAAGAGGAGCAGACTGCACCACCATCGTCAGATCTCTGAGCAATAACTTGGGTGACCAAATGTATTAAATTTATTAGCTGCTTTGCTAATACACGACATTAAGTTTCCAATATTTTGAATCCCTCTGTAGATATTGACAGTTAACCAGGTCACACCTCAAGCCTTTTAATTCAGCTGTGAATTTTTGTTATTAATATTTTACTGTACCTTTTTAAAAATCAGAATGTAGGCCTCTTTTTCTGAGCTCAGCTGTGTTTTAAAGATATGTGGTCCTCACAGGACAGCCACTATAAACATATTCAATTCAATTCAATTCAATTCAATTTTATTTATATAGCGCCAAATCACAACAAAAGTCGCCTCAAGGTGCTTTATATTGTAAGGTAAGATGCTATAATAATACAGAGAAAACCCCAACAATCAAACGACCCCTTATGAGCAAGCACTTGGCGACAGTGGGAAGGAAAAACTCCCTTTTAGCAGGAAGAAACCTCCGACAGAACCAGGCTCAGAGAGGGGCAGCCATCCGCCGCGACCGGTTGGGGGTGAGGGGAGAAAGATATGCTGTGGAAGAGAGCCAGAGATTAATAATAGCTCATTAAATGCAGACAAACAAATTGCTTTGTT
>VUQS01012153.1:4096-19656 GCA_015108495.1 Heterochromis multidens
TAGCACCCTCTGGGGTTTACAATACTTTGCCACAGGTGTTGGTTGATTGCCACCCAGGGCTGGTATTTAATCCAAGGCCGCCGTCGTGTCAGAGCCAAAGCTCATTTAATATGGACTAAGGCAAAGTGGAAAACTGTTCTGTGGTCACACATATCGAAATTTTTAATTATTTTTGGAAAACATATAAAGAGAGGAATCATCCAGCTTGTTATCAGTACTCAGTTCAATAGCCTGCATCTCTGATGGTATGAGGGTGTATTAGTGCCTATGGCAGCTTCCATATCTGGAAAGGCACCATCAATGTTGAAAAGTATATACAGGTTTTAGAGCAACATATGCTCCCATCCAGACAATGTCTTTTTCAGGGAAGACCTTGATTAGCAACATAATGTTAAACCACATAATGAAGCTATTAAAACATCATGGCTTTATAGTAAAAGAGTCTGCTGAACTGTTGAACTGCTGAACACAGTCCAGACCTTTCACCAACTGAAAACCTTTGGCGCATCATGAAGCCAAAATACAACAAAGAAATCCCAGTACTGTTGAGCAAAGAAAATCCCATATCAGACAAGAATGGGACAACATTTCGCTCCCAAAAGTCCAGCAACTGGACTCTTCAGTTCCCATATGTTAATGGACTGTTGTTAAAAGAAGAGGGGATGCTAAACAGTGGTAAAAATGTCCCTGTCCCAACTTTTTTTAGATGTGTTGCTGCCATTAAATCGAAAATTAGCTGAGATTTTTTCTTAAAAAGGTAAATTTTCTCAGTTTGATATGTTTTCTATATTGTATTGTGAATAAAATGTGAGTTTATGGGATTTGCAAATCATTGCATTCTGTTTCTGTGTACAGTGCTTAACAAATTTATTAGATCACCTGTCATAAAAACAAGAAAACACAAATATTTTAGAAATCAGTCAGAAACGCATTTAAAACTAAAAATTATATTGTTATTTATTAGGCAAATAACAAACTGAATTATACTCACATTTGAGCTGGAACACTGGACTTCTCTGAGAAGCCAGAAATTGACCAAGCATTACATTCAACCACTAAAACTAACCTTTCTATTCAGGAATCCAAGTAAATGACTGGAATTTGGCACCTTAATCAAAAAAAAAAATAATATGCTTTACTATTTCAGTTTTTTTTCTTTAATATTTTTTTGTACAGTTTTTTTGTAAAACTGTAAATTTGAAAGTTCATGGACAACAACACTGAGTATATTTTAGCATTAAAAATATTTTGATTAAAGAGCTTGCACATACTGGTGGATATATGGCATCCTCTATCTAAACTGTCATTTAAAGATAGAGGATGCCATATATTGTATGGGTCCAGTGGGTCATTTTTGAATCATTGTTTATATAGCTCTGAATGTTAAAAATGAGATAAAAGCTTTCTAATCTCTACATTATATGGCATCCACTATCTTTAAACTGTCATTTCTAATAAGGAATATTTTTTTTAACAAAAAAAAAAAGAGGTGTAAAGATCAATGGAAATATTATCACAAAGTTCATTCCAATCTGTATGTTTTTGCTTGTTCAACTGCTTTGTTTTAACCCTCATAGACCAAACACAATCAGCTCGTGGTGAACTGGAAACTCGCACTGTAGATGTGAATGTGTACAGCTAGGGTCAGCTCCCTTTTTTTTTTTCCCTCATTTTTTTCTTTTGCGTCTTTGTATTTTTCCATGAAACACATGTATTTTTACACTGCTACACCCTATCCTTACATGACCCATGGAAATAATGAAATTTTCATACTTACTGTATGTAAATTTGAATTTCACACTTACAGTCTTTTGGTAGGATTGGATTATTATTTACTCATTATTACATTGTTACATTTCATTCAATTTATTAACTTTTTTCAAAATTTGGTATCAAATCAAATTATTAAGAAAATTATTTAACTTTAACAATTACTTAAAATGGATTTTAAGGACGATATATATTTTTTCAGGCCAAGAAAATCAAAATAGGGCTTTATTTATTTCACTTTTCGTAGTCCTGAGACAGAAACAAAACAGTTGGCAGTATTAATATGCAAATGAAGATGACGGTTAACCAACCTGAAGCATGGACTGTTTAATATGAAACCTACAGGTTTACAAGGGGTCCTTTTTGGAGCTTTACATGTAAATTAATGATGGACTTCCACTATCATTCAACCATTTGTGTTCACGGAAAACATGGTAGATGTCCCATGAGATGTTTTGTGAGGTGCTCATACTTTGTAAATTTGACATAATTTTCACCTTTTTTTTTTCAAAATATTCAATCATTTCATAATGCATACTTCTGACACCACTATATTGTAAGTTTATGCAAAAACTGACTCACATAGATATCAAATTTCTCTTTACCGCTTCATCCTTTCTCTGTGCTTCCTTCAAGTGTGCTTTCCATTCCTCCTCTCACTTGTTCTTCCTGCATCTGTCTCTCTGTCCCTATCTTCACTAGAACAACACTGGATATCAGTTATTTGCTTAAAATCATTAGTTGTAATTGTATGCTTTGAGTATATGTTGACTTTTTTTAAATTGCTCATTAAAGTCCATCTCAGTCTGGTGTTACTGGGAGGGTTCAGGATTGTTATGGTCGTTTCCCAGCACATGTATCTTAGTATCCCAGTCAATAGATGGTGCTAAAGAGCTATTGTTTTGGAGGTTGGGCCCTGCCTTAATGTAATACAAACTCACACACTTACACTCTTGCATTGTCATTATATGTGTTCATATACAGTTTAACAGCACTGACTTTTCTCTTTTATAATTCTTGTTTTTTTAAAGCTCCACTGCCCTTTAGCACATTTGGAAGCTGTTTTTCACTGAATCATTTTCTGATATAAATACAGGTTTTCTCAGAAAGCCAGCTCTCACCTTTCTATTGCTATTTCACAGATATTGTTACACCACAAAATCAAAGATGGTAAAATAAATAAATGATGGATATATGTTTGCATTTTAAGCTACATTTAATTATTCATTAATTCATTCATTTTTTCTCCTCACTTTTACCTTGAAAGACTAGTGACCTCAACTGACTCCTCTCTCTCTCCTACTCTCTTCTTTCCTACAGCCTCTTCCAGCTTTCAGTCAGTTGCTTCTAAAGGAGTGGAAAACAGCACCTGTAAGTCCATTTGATTTTAATTCTTCATCTTTTTCCCTCTTTGTGGTCTCTCTTCTCTTTCTACTTGCTCCCTTGCTTTCCTCTCTTTTGTTTCTCTATCCTGCTTTTTCCTTTCCTTTTTTTTCTTTTACATGAACTGTTTCCACATTCTTCTGCCCTAAACTTTTCTTTGTTCACTTCTATCACTTCCTTGTTTACTTTCTTCCTCCTCAGCCTAATTTTACCTCATTTTTACATTTCACTATCTGTGAAGTGAAAAGTGAAAGCATTCTCTGCTTTCACTCAATTGTTTATTTTCTTTCTTTCCATTTTTAATTAATTCCTCCACACATTCTCCTCTGTTTTCTTTTTTCCTTGCATTGCTTTCTTTCATTTCTTTCTTGTTTCCTTGAATCATTCCCATCTCCCTCTTTTTCTTGTTTCTATTCCATAATCCAAAGCTCCACAGAGGGGTCTGGCTCTCTACCCTCTGTACCCACCCTCCTATTGAGTGCATCAAGGAGTGTGTGTGCTTGTGTATGTGAACCAGTGTGTGTTTATTCATGTCCAAGTTTCCAGCAGAGGACGGTACTGTTATTTAGCAAAAAGAATGTCATGACTACTACCCTCTGAGATGTGTATAAGTGTGTGTGAGTTATCTACAGAGGACTGACAGTACAGTGTGACGTGTGTTGAAGAGGTTTTATAATTGCCTGTGCAGCGATGTATTGGTTAGTAAAAGAAGACATCTGTCTTATTATTCTATTACTAAACACAATCCATCAGTGATTCAATACACACAATATATAAAAGTGACTGTAGAAACACATCAATGCAAATTAAATCAGTTTCCAAAAGAAATGGCTTTTGGGTTGTTACTGAGTCTGAGTTGAGTAAAGTTTCAGAAATTTACATCTGAACAAAACAACTACAAAAAACAACCTACCTACGTCTGCACTTTAAAGAGACAAACAGCAGTTCTGCAGCAGTACCACAGAATCTAGAACCAGAAACATAGAATTGTAACATTAACAAGTGAATAAAAAAAATCATTTTACAGCTGTTTTGAACCACATACATTAGCAGATGTAACTCTGGCAGGAATCAGACTTACAAGGGTCACATATGTATGAACATTCACTAGTAGATGAGCCGGGCGCCGAATCAATTTTCTGCTGCTTTACACCAGTGCATTCTCTATCTTAAATAGGGGTGTAATAACTGTGTATTGACAGTATCTGTGATATTTAAAAATGAAATCTCAGTATTGTATTCAGTAATGAGTATTGACATTGAAAATAATTGTCTAATTGTTCTATTTGTATGGTTTTGTTATGGATACAAAGCAAAATATAGTAAGAATGAATCTATGAGCGATTTATACTGTGAGGACTGGTGATGGCTGAGATGTATTTTCATTTTAAACATGCACACTAATGTAGGATGAGTCAAGAAAATATTGGTGATGGCGTGTAGATGTGTAATTCTCTATGTCTATTGTGTATGTGTGTATGTGTGTGTGAAGAATAGTTGTGAGAAGCATGTAAAGGGAGGGAGCGTAGAATCTGTGTGTGTTTGTGCCAGTCACCCCAGGGTGAGAGGATTAAGTGTGAGCCAATGCAGTAAAGGTTAGCGCTTGGTCTCTCACTGAGGCCTCTATCACACACACAAATCTCTGAAAAGATGGAGAGAGTGAGGGGGAGAGCGAGATGACATTATTATGGGCCCACAGACGCTCTACCCGAGGGATGAGTTTTCACAAAGCTCATCAAGTCACCAAGGAAATCTGATAAAATCACCACACAAATCCTCAAGACAGAAAGTAATTGAACTAACTGTAGATGAAAAAATATTAGGGGAAACTTTCTTAAACAGTAGCAAGGTGCTGGATTTTAACTTCTTCTTTTTTCGGTTTACTTATGGACCACGTTCTGGGTTTTGTATTGTCGAGTTTATTTTGCATGGCAGACATTTTAGGATATTTTTGCTCCTGCTCTGACATATCACAAAATGGCGGACTGCATCAAGATGAAGCACCAAGGAGGTATGAGCATATTACAGTACAAGTGTGAGTGTGAGTGTGTGTAGCTGTCCGTGTGTGTGTAGTTGTCTGTTCTGAGCATGCTTCAAGAGAATGTGCACCATCTTGCTGTGAAAATGGATGTAAAGAGGAAAGTCATTTTAATTAGAAATGAGATGCTGTAGCAAGTGACATTTCTATTAGATGTATTTGTGGACTGTGAATTGTAATCTGTCTTGGATAAACCGTGGTAGAGTACTGAAATCAGCACCTAATGCTGCTGCTATATTCTACAGAGTGAATCTAAACAGTTTCTTTTTTTTATTGTTGTGCCAAAACAGTATATTTCATACTTCTCTGTATTTTGGTAAAAACTAGAGAAAGCACCCACCAAGCCTGTATTCCCGATTTTTTTCACTTTTTCTTCTTATCATTGTCATTTCATGTTGGTTGGCACAAACAAAACAGAATATATTTTATCAAAAACATTGTAGAAAGGCCCAATATACACAAAAACCAAAACAATAAAGGTTATCTCAAAATCACAGAAGTTAAAAATGGATTCAACCATCAAGTGCTGCAGTATAATACAAGAATAAGCTTTAACAGTTTAGTTTTGTAACCACTTCTTGTTCAGTGCATATTGAGTACTCTTACACCTTAAGTGCCATAGTCTTTATCTGCTTCCACACATTTCCACTCGTAGAGAAATCATACACAAAGCAGGCTCTCACACATGTGAATTCTGCTTACTCAGCTGTCAGCAGTTTTTTCCAGTCCTCCTTGTTGAAATATTTTGAGTCATTTAACTTCATTTTCATTGTGTTTTCTCATGTCATTGTAAAAATATAAACAGATTCTTGCTAATTAATTTCTGTATTTTAAATTGTGATCTGTACATTGATCAAACTATTCTAGGGTCAGACTTTCTGATTTTTAAAAAACACTCCTGTATGTCCTTTTAAAAAAGCTAATTCAGGTTGAAACTGATGTTAGGGATTAATGGCTGACATGGTTGTTTAGGCTAGATGACTTGTTGTGTGGAAAATTTGCAGTGGAAATACATTATAGACCACAAATCACACTGTTCAGCAAAGGTCCACTTCCAGTCTAAAGCAGCAACACTGTACTCGTTGCTTTGGACTGGAAAGTAAAGCAATTACCTATTTTTCTCTTACTGTGCCATACTTTACTCATTTGACATGTTCAGAATGTTTAGAAATAGGGGTGCAGTAAAAGTCCATTCGTCATTTGTGCTTGATACTTTTTTTTAATACTAATACTAATGAATTAATAACTTGGATTTTAAGGTTTTATTGTTTCCTTTAAGTTAAATGAAATATATTTAATCAATTTTGATGAAGTTTACAAACCACCACTCTAGTGACGACCTTTGTACCTCTAAAGATTCAAAAGTTTCTTTATTTTGTGAGTGGGTAGGGATGACTAAATGTTTTGTCTTTTCTTGTGTTTTAATATTCAGTTGCAACCCACATAATGTAACTACAAAACCTTAGCACTTCTGCTAACACTAGCCCATGCAGCCTAAATGGCTGGTCTTGTCTGGTTTTTGAGCTCATAGCAGATTTGTGACAGTTGTTTGACAGTATACTATTTAATAGTTTGAAATAAAGTTGTTTTTCTCCATTTAGTGAAAAAAAACAACTTTTGGAACTTATGGATGATAATACAGCCAGTCTACTGTTCTGTACACATCTTTAATTTTAAACATGACCAGCACGGGCTTGTTTCCAACTTTAGCATCCACATCTCACAAATAGACACATTTTACACTTCAGTCTATTTTATTTACAATCTGTCTTCTGCTTGTTGGGCATAAAGAGCCAGCAACATAAAATCCCTTTTGTTTTCATTTAACCATTTACTTAAATGAAAAAGGTTTGAGATTTATGTGTAGTGTTCGCCAACAAGCCAGTGCTATATTTGCTCTAATAAGTTTATGTGGTTAGTGACTGCTTTTTGAATGTAAAACAGTACAACAGCCAATTATTAAGGTGAGACAAACTAGGATAGCATCAATTTCAAATCATTGCACTTAAAATCACCACTGAAAAATGCTGATCAAAGAACAGACTGAAGCCAGGGGTGAAGATGACATTCATGAACAATACGAGAAAATATGGTTTTCACACTAAATGCACTCAAGGCATAACTTCAGCTGTAATGTTTGCAAAGTATTCATTTTTATTTTTACTATTTACAATGTGTAAATGATAGTAATATCCCTTTTGGGTATGCTTAGGAGTAAAAAAAATATAATAAAACAATGACATCAGATGCATACGCGCACACACACACACACACACATTTATGTATTTATTTATTTAACTATATCTCCACATTAAATTGTAGAGTCAGCATGACTGTGAATGGAAGAATAAGAGGCAAATTGTAAAGCATTTTGTTTGTTGTTTTAAGTGCAACTGCAGTCTGTTTCTCACTTTGATATGATGACAGAATCTTTTCAAATGCTCCTGCTCTTTTTCACCTGCACTCTTCATTATCAAGTCTTTGTCACTACAGATAAAAATTTCACCTTTGTTGGGGCGGTTAAGATAAGACCAAGTTTTTAACACAGTGTCTCTGAACTATCAACAAGCAGCTGGACTGCCTTTGTGGACTGCTGTAGACGCAAAACAACCTTTGCATTCATTAAACTGAGGTTTTAGTACTCTTAAAGGCTGCGTGGAAACTAAGGTTTTTAAGGCCTCCACGTATAGTGAGACCAAAGAGAGTGGTCAACTTGTGGATTAAAAGAAACAAACAATAAAAACCAAAACAAACAAACACACACAAAAAAAAGCTGCTTCAGTTGACCACAATCAAACATTCCTGGATGAGGAAACACAAATCATAAAATCTGTGCTTTTTTGTGTGAAACAAACCATTGGTGCTTGGATATAGCTCACATATGCTCTATGTGTGTGTGTGTGTGTGTGTGTGTGTGTGTGTGTGTGTGTGTGTGTGTGTGTGTGTGTGTGAGTCCACCTGCCCATGTATCCTTGACCACTATGTAAGTGAGCCAGTGGGGGAGCGACTCAAAGCCAAAAGGCCATTTGGCTCAAAACATTGAATTCCCTCTTCATTAGCAGCCACATTACTTTAGATTAGAAGAAAGTGGACATTTTACAGGCAACACTGACGCCTGTAATTAAAATTAATTTAAAAAGAAAGACACAAAGAGAAGTAATTACTCCAAGTGTTAAAGGTTTTCTCCCCGGCAACTTCCGTTATCGTTTTATTGCTCCATTCTTACCGAAGGAAATAAAAATGCAAAAGAGAGAATGGACTTAGTGGGGGGAGGAATTAAGTGCTAGCGGTCGCTCATTAATGACTTCACCTGATTATTGGGAATGGGAAGTCGCCCGCAAAGGTTGATTGGTTTACAATGAAATTTTTTAATTAGAGTGGATTTGCTCTGATTGAAATGAAATATAAATGGCTTCTTAAATAGCTTATCACAACCTTAGTGACTTGCCAAGCTCCCTCCACTGGCTGGAAAGTTTTTTACGTTGAACGGGGAGGTGGAAATTCACGAAAACAAGATTTTCCAAAAACTGAAAATAGGAGCTGGTACTGTGTTTCAGTGGTGGTACTTCTTATTCTGTCCAACAATATGGTGCTCTGGGAGCTGTATGTCTTGCTTTGCCTTTGTTTATCATGCTCTGACAGAAAAGAAAGAGAGTGAATGAAAGGATGGCATGTCCACAAGGATCCAAGTAAATTTTAAATAAATGTTCTACAATTTATCAGCAGATAATTAATAATACAGTACCTTCACACAAAGAAACACAAGGAAGTCAAGGGACATACTCCTTTACAGTAGGACAACAGCCTTGGAGCTCATCTTTAAAGCCTAAGGACATTTAAATATTGCACACAGGCCTGGATTGGGATTTGACAGTTTCTAGTTTTTCTATCATGCCAGCATTTCCACAGGGAAGACTGACTTGCAGCTCAGCTGGAGCAAGTGTGCGCATAAGAGGACATGCCAATATGATTTAAATGTATTCCAACCAGAGCAAACATTTGGAACCATGTTCAGTAGGGTTTGTTGCAGGATAGAAAAAGTGTAAGCTGCAATGAAAATTTAAAACTAGACCAAGTCTTTTAGTCTTTTTACTAACAATAGCACTGGCATGCTTTATTGGCTGAAATTAAAGATACTAGTCTCAAACCTTCTATAGAGCCACTTATTCACCACAACACTGACACTAAATGGTGTTGTAAAAACTGTCTCACATTACATTCAGTGGTCACAGTTGTTGGATGCTGAGTGAGATTTTTGTTTGTGTGGTCAAAAAATCTTAATTTTGCTATTTTCTAATCATGCAAGAACATTTGAAAAAGCACAATACAATTGGCGGGCACCTGTGCTAGCATTTGAACTCTGAACTCTTCACAAAGCAGAACAAGCAGAGCAATACAAAGCAATGCAAAGCACCTCTCGTTCACTTGGAATGGGGTAACATCATTAACTCATGAAACGCACTCACAAGTTTAGCCTTACAAAGCAGGATGCCTTGATATTTGGGAGGAATAACAGAGGCGTGACAATTTTTCAGTACAATCTGTGTATGGTCACAAACACTTGCTGCCACTGGTAAAGAGAATATTTAAAGTGTTTATCACTGCTTGCAACTCATATGTCTGTCAGTACTTTCAATATTTGTTTATGAGGTTGAGTGGTCTTGCTGGTTTGTGGGAGTTGCTGACATTAACAAAAATATCATCTGCCTCATTCTTTAAAATAGATAATAGAGCCAAAGTGACTGCTTCTATTAGGTGGGGCATGAATTCAGGCTACAGTTACAGGCCTCATTCACATCCACGTTATTCTAAGCCTTACCATGAGGTGACCACTTTTACTTATTTTCCATTGTTCTGTGCATTATATGAATATCAAACTACTTCAGCATAAGCTCTGATTTTAATCAGTCCAGCTGTGTGTTTTGTTGATTTACATTGTCCACCCTTTGGTGTAACTGGAGTCCAGTGTGTCCCTCAAGGATCAAAATCAGCTACCATAGGAGTAAAACCCTAAATATGTAAAAAATGTTTACATAGAACATAGCTTTACTATAGAAATGTCCAGCATAAACAGTATTCAGCATACTGAATATGATGTGCTCAACAACAAAGGCTGTCTCATTCCATGCTATTCTAAAAATAATGCCCACTCACTATGCCTGATCCTGTTCTATCTTATTTGCACCATGTATAATATGGTAGAGAAATCCAACCACTCTGACTTCACATCTACACACTGATTTAGATATACTCCAGGCACAGCAAGCCCGCTGCTATTCAATTTAATAAAAGGAAAAAAGCACATTTTCACGAACAATAAGATGACTTTTGTACTTCTATTTTGAATGTAAATTCTCAACTCTCTCTCCAAACAAAAACTTTCTCATACAACTAAGCTGCATTTTAAGTTACATCTTTTGGGGAAATTTATTTTCCTGTAAACAAAATGCGATGCATTTTATAAGACACACAAAGTCCTCGTAAGAAGACAGGTGGAATGGTGGAGGCCTTCAGCTACAGACTATCACTCAGGAGATTCTGATCTTATTATTTTATCACTTTTCTATTATTTCTTGACTTTTAAAGCTGTTTTTAATTTCTCTGTTTTTATTTTCAAGCAGCAAAACAGGAAAAGATTGGGTTGAAATATACCCTATGTTGACTGCAGACTTACCTAAAAGAAACATAATCCAAAAGAATATAATTGAGAATGAAGTTTAGTTGCATGGGAATGCCATTTTTAAAAATTGTCTGTATGTACAAATTTGTAAGTAAATAATTGCAAGTATGGAAAAAGTAATTTTTATATTCACTTAAGGCCTTTTACAAGAATTTCCTTCAGTTTGACAAAACAGAAAAAATACATCTGATCTGAGATCCAAATACGTAGTTTTGTTTTCTGTATTTGAAATGTAATTTGTGAATTTTTTTCTAACTACAATATCTGCCTTGCTCATTCCATAAATAATTCCTTAACTTGCTGGAGTTTGTAATTGCAGTGATTTGTAGTCATATGTTTTTGCATTTTCTTGTATATTTGATCACATTTGATGAAAATTAATGGAACTAAATCTATAAAAATTGTTTTTGAATTAGACCAAATTGCACAAAGAGAATGTATGTGCTAGTGAATTTTATTAGACATGTCCACTATCTAATACATCACCAAGAACGTTCTTCAAACTATGTGGCCTAATAAGATTATTAGAACTGGCACAGTGCATTCATTGCTACACATACTACTGAAGTGAGCCTTTAGCCAAATAATACAGCTCCTTCCTTTTTTAAGGGGAACTTCCCCTTTAAATTGAGGCACCCCAGCAGAAAATTCTACCTGATAAAAATCTGTTTAGTGTGACTCTCAATGTGTGCCATATCTTATCCAACTAACAGCGTCTTCCCCCCAGCTGCCCCTTCTGCGAGGTGTAGGCTAAGTGCCACTATATACACTTTGTCTGTTTAATGTGCCTGTGAGTGAATAGATGGGTTTGTCTAAAAAAAAAAAGTAATCAAACCTTGCTGCCCAAAAGCTGCTGCTCCTGCTATATCTGCTAACACATACGCACATGCACGCATAGTGTGACTGACTGTGCAGCCTGCTCTGTGTAGATAAGCAGTTGACTTGTGTAGTCGGTGAAGTATACCTAAAAGCAGACAGAGAGCAAGAAGGAGAGACTGATATAAGCATGTATATTTACCCAGAGAGAAGAAAGAGAGGGACGAGCAAGGGAGAAAGAGGCAAAAGAAAAAGAGGAAGGTGCTTATGATGTTATCTAGGAGTGAATATTTACCTCTCAGTGTGAAATAGTCACCTGCTGCCTCTCAGTTTGACAGCACACACACCACTCACTTTCTGCCAGTAATGCTCACATGTGGGTGCAGTTGATTTCACAACCTTTTCTTATTGATCAAAGTCCCATTTGATCATGGTGAAATGTAATGTACATTTGTGAAAGATTAGTTTTTCATCAGGAAGTGATCATCAAACACGAACACGGGCTCTTTGTAGATGAAGCCACAAGTGAAAATTGGCTTTTGGCAGGAGCAGTTTAAGCAGCGATCTCTATTTCACATTAAGGAGATACCTGCCCCCTCATATCCCTGCCTTCAAAAGCTACATCTGAGATCATTACCTTAATATTTAGTTGACATTCACTCTCTCAATTTTTCTAGAAATATCACTTCCCAGTTGTATTCAGAAGTTGTATTTTATGAAGTAATTTCCTTTGCTAAGGAGGTTATGTGATTGGCTTGGTTGTCTGTTTTTCTGTTTGTTAGCAGCGTTACATACAAGGTTATGTCCAATTTTGGATAGAACTTTGAAGTGATTAAATTTTGTGGAAACTAGGGCAGTCAGATGTGCATGTAATGCATATTTCATGCATATATATATATATATATATATATATATATATATATATATATATATATATATGTGTGTGTGTGTGTGTGTGTGTGTGTGTGTGTGTGTTTGTGTGCCTTATGAATAGATATTTGTGGTTATAGCATGGCATAGATTGATGAGAAACACTGGTACTCTGGGTGGCGAGTTCTTTCATCACCCACTGTAGTTTATATTTTAATCATGTCTCTTAAATATTTATTGCAGAACTACATTAATCCACAGCTGAAAATAGTCCCCAGATATTTTCCACCAGTAAGGTTAAGTGTGACAAAAAACTGCGTATACCAGTTTTAAGAAATAATGTAGATTTATGTATGTATTTGTGGCCTGTTATAGACTCAAACAAAAGGTTTCTTTTCCTTATAACTAATTTCAATTTTTTTGTTAGCAACAGATATTATAAGTAAGTGTTCTATGAAATCAGTACCAACATTTATCTGTGCTTGTCACTGAGAAATAACTTGACTCTTGTTTTTCTGTCACTCCTTCAGAAAGAGAGATGTGTCAGCTGGAGATAAATATGCGGTTAAGCTTAGACACATTAACAAGAACTGGGAAGTAATCCTTGTTTTCATTACTGATTCAAAAACGGAGAAAAAAAAGTTGTGTAAGGAATAACTGATATTTACTGTTCAGAAGAAAAATAAACATTTTCCTTACTGGCTACAGAAGCAATCCAATTGTCAAATCAGATAAAGCCATCTTAAAACTGATCACAATGTGAAAGCATATTAAGCAATATGCTCAACAAGATTTTTTTTTTTAAAATACTGCATTTTTATTATTTATTTTATACATAAACACATAAATGTCCCATAAAGCTACATTTATTAAGTTTTACCAAATATCATCGTGATACTGTGGTACTGACAGTCTGTAACAGGCAGACATGAAAATGTGGATGATATGCATCAAAGACATCCAGCTGAAACTGAACTTTGGATGTTGTTGTGACATGCACTGTAACCATTTGGCTATGGAAACACCCAAAAATGTCTTCAAAACTGATCAAACTGCTGTGATATTTGGAATTAATTTCCGTATAAGTTCTTTGTGCTTTCAGAATAGAACCTCCTCTCACCTACAACCATGCCCTTTTTAAATGAAAAAAATAAAAATTATAATAATAATAAATATATATATAATTACAGCAATTTATCACTGTGACTGTCTCAAATCAATACTTTTACAAAGATATAATTTAGGAAGAAAAGTAGCAAACAAGCAATCTAGTAAGCCACAGTATCTGCAGTGATATGAAATGACAGAGAGAGACACTGGAAGTATTGAATTAAATAATGTTTGAAAAGGAACACTGAAAAAGACACAGATGGGGGAATTCTTTCAAAGTCTCATAAGAAAGAAATGGCCTTTTTTACTAATTCTCACCAATGCTGTCAAAAAGCCTCCAACCATAGTGCTCATTGAAGGTCCTGTTCCTCAAAAGGTCTTAAAAGCATGTCTTCTTACGTGTACTTTGCAAAAGCGTCTCCACTGCAAACACTCTCAGAAACAATAAGATTATCTCCCACAGCCAATTCATAGATCGAAGAGAGTCTTAAGAAGGCTATTGGCTGTAGAAAAAAACTGTTTTGTAGAAATTTTTAACACTCAACACAAACTAATTGAAAAAAAAAACTTTATCAGAATGCAGTTTAACTTCAAATCGCAGCCCCCCCATTTAATTATCTGCCTTGAAAAATGCCATGATGTTAAAAGCTGGAGAAACAGAAAAGGAGAGAATAAATAAGAGGGAAAAAAGATGTTTGATGAGTTTAGTTCAAATGTTGCTTTGAGATACTTCAGCTTTTAGAGGAGTTATAAATATGCAATGCAATTACTAGGACAATAACCTGAATTATGAATGTTTAATATAATTTCTCAGTTGTTACATTGCACCTTAAATTGTCAAACTTCTTCTGTTAACTTTTTTATTTGTGAAGGTCAGAAGGGAAACATCTCCTCCTGTGAGTGTGACATTGAAAAAAAAATTTTTTCACTGGATGGAAAGCTTCTCAAACAACTTACAGATTATCTCGAACAAAGACAAGTATTTCTATTTTATGTTCCTTTTCTTAAGGCAATGCATCATAAAAGAATGTCAGTAAAAATTTTAGATTCTTCTTTTCTTTTTCTATCACTCTCACAAATTGAAACAACTTTTTTTGACAAACTGTTCAGTTCAGCCACGTTTTCTCACCATAAACATTTGTTTTCCAGATAAAAGAAGGCATTAGAGTTATAATGTACAGAAGACATACTTTAGTCCTATACTAATTACACGTATGGACATGTTTAGATGACAGTTGGCGTTCACTGGTTTTGTGTGATTAGGTCATTTGTGAATGCCATGTTCCTTCTGATGGTAATTGCAACACATTCCTGTAAGTTGGATGTGGAGAAAGCAGCTGCTTTTTTTCTGATAAACGTCATCATAAGGGGAAAGTCTGCCTTCTTGAAGACAGGTATGCTATTTTTGATGATATTTGCAGTTTCCCAGTGACAGCACATTGTTACAGAGTGCTAACCATTCGAACAGGAACGTGAACACAGCAAAGTTGTATTTGATGCTGGATTCAGGTTTAAAAGCTTGACATCTCTGAAGAATTTATCACTTTTTGAATACTGCACATAATGCCAGTTGATAATGTATTTCAGCAAAATCATCCTGACATGTGTTAACTGAACTTGGAAAGAATTTGGTGAAATAAGTGGCAGACGGAGTGCTCCATAGGAGCCACTTTGGGGAGAAGAAAATCTTCTACAGTGAGGGGAAAAAGCCCAGACTGTTTGAGGTTTGTACATTACACATTTAGAAAATTTTATTTCAACAGGCAGATTTTGAGGAGGCAATCTGGGAAAAAGATGCTGTTGTGTATATTGAGGCTCATTATGTACCTGTCAAGTTTCTCTGCTAATTTTTTTTTTTTTTTTTTTTTTTACACCTTGGCTTGATCTTGAATA
>VUQS01012156.1:3288-13318 GCA_015108495.1 Heterochromis multidens
AAAACCCCCCAAAAACCCCCCCCCCCCCCCCACACACACACACACACACACACACCCCACCCGGAAGCCTTATCTATTTATAGGTTATTACACAGAGCGGGTTGAGATTCATAAGGGCATATGGAAGGCAGAAGGAGATTGTCAGCCACTGTCACTTACAGTAAATGAAACCTCTGCTACTCCTGTCCTCCAGAAAGTGCATCTGAAACACACTATTAACTTTCCCATTGCTGATGTCACTTTTTATTGCCCCTTGGTTTCAGGTTTTTCAGAGTTGGCAGGCTCTGCTGCACTCCTTTCCAAAGCCAGATAGATGCTTGTGTCAGAGCATAGAAATACAGCAATGATGGAGATATTATTCTGAGGATTTAATTTGCCAGAGTGGGTTGGTAAAGTGCACCCTCATGATGATTAATGCAAAAAAACCTGCTGTGCTCTGCTTTAGGAAAACCATCCAGTGTCTAGCTTTTGTCTATAAAATCTCTGCGATTTTATTAACACATATTTTTCAACTGTGTTAGGCCTGGAATTGAAAAGTGAGGTTAGTACAGTTGTAATCCTGCCTGTGTGAAGTTTTAATCAGTTTTATCTGTATATTTCTATTTCTAACAGCTTGTTTCTGTGCCTGTCATATAGTGGATGTGACAGATGTTAAAGCTGAGAGTGTTTGGAGAGAGGTTAATTACAAATCTATATGCAGTATGTGGGAAATGGTTGTGAATTAAGTCTTGGAAAATGCCTGCAGCTCATCTTCATCCAGCTGATATCCAATGTAGGTGAATGTGAGTAATGAGATGGACTAGTTTGTGGGATAAAGTTCATCAATAAATCAATTTCAGTTTCTGACAGAAAATATAGTTAGGGATGATTAATTGCAACTATTAATAAGATACTGTTAATGACAAGAGGTTTGTGACTCTACCACAAGGGCTTAAATCAGCCATCAAGGGACTCGGCATTGCTTTGCATGTGGCAGAGGGTAAAATGTGTGCTGCTTTTGTGTGGGGCATAATAGAGGGTGGCATTTGAACATACGCTTGCTGCATTGTGCACGCGTAATTAACATTGCATAATCTACCTGCTTACATATCAACTTTTGTAATTAGAGTTATGATTGCAGCAGGATAATGACAGCGATTCTACAGCCGATAATGACTGTTGTGCTCTTGGCAGTTGCTGCATTGTTTGTGTAGCAGACTTCTGACATATGGGACACAAAAGGACACAATAGCCAAGCTGACTGCTTTTGTTCCCACCCAGGCAGACCCAATCACTGCAGACAAATTGCGCTGTAAGTCGTCCAAATGATGCCGACCCTGGGAAAATGGTTCAGACACATAAGAACGGGCCCATAATGTGAAAACCTTGGCTACTTTAGGCTTGTGGACACTGAACCTGAGCACAGAACCTATGGCTCCCTAGTGCTCTCTGACTTCAATAATACTGTTTCTCTGAGAGGCATTTCTCACTGAGTAACAGCCATTGCAGTCTCCCATTCATGGCCTCAAGTCACTCAAAAGGAATAAAGTTAAGTTTGTATTAAATAAAGGCCTGTTTTATTGAAATTAGAAAACAAATATATGTTTTTGTTTACAGAAAAAAGCACTTTGCCCAGCTTTTAAAAATATGTCCACATGGAGTAATAGGACTAAATAGGGTTGGATGTTTTTATGGTAATACTACTTCAAAAAAATCAAAGAACCACCCATCTGTATCCTGAAATAATGGAATTGTCCTTTAAAGAGATGGTGGAGCATTTATTCAAATAAATTAAGAGTTGTCAGAGATGGGATCTTGATAGAAGGCACTTAGGCCTGTGGCGTCACTCGCTGTGCAGTCAGTGGGGACAGGTCCATAGTGCAGGCTATGGACTAATCCATCATCACTAGCGAAGAGGCTGGGGGCCGTGCGCTTGGCTTCTCCCTCCAGGAAATAATAAGCTTTTAATTTTTGAAAGATCACATTCATGAGAAGACAGATCACTATAAGGAGGTCTCGTGTTACCAAGCCCATCTCCCGAGTGATACTGGAGTGGCTTCAGCTCTGATTTGAGTTTTTTTTCTTGTATCTGCATCATCTTGCCAGTTCTAGACAAAGAGACTCTTATTAAATTGGATCTGTCTCCTATCTAATTTGTCTATCCCAGAATATAAAACCTCCATCTAGGCGAGTAGTTTCCACCATTAAAACAAATCCAAATGATCAGTCACTACATGACATACAGTAGAAATGAACAGAAAGTGGGACAGTGAAGCAGGGTCTCTCCTGGTGGAATGGATGGAGCATATGCTATTATGTAAGTCAACTGCAGGGCGTCTTAATGGCTGCAGATTTGTTTCTCGTCCCTGAGTGTTGCCACGGTCTGCACTGTGGTTCCCGCAGCAGTGTGGATGATTGGTAGTAGAGCTTGGAGGAGCATGGGAGATGTGATTTACACAAAGAGGGAAGGACAGTTCAGCCACGTGTCGTCCACCCTCCCCACCTATCACTTTACACATCCCAGGCAGGTTAATCCTTTTATTGTAATGAAGTGAAGGAGCATAATGTGAATGTGAGCTCCTTAATCCAGTGGTGGCATTTTTATGAGGAAGGAGAAGACATGGTGACATGGAGAACAGAGTGCATGAGAGGCACAGGGACTATCCATCAAAATATGGTGCTGACATGGCACAACATGATAAACCACACCTAATGAGATTTACAGGTGTGTGTACACAAGAAACAAATCCCCTTAATTCTGCTGATGACCACTGCACATGCAAATGTGTTATTTTTGACTCATTAATTGTAACAGTGGATCTCTACATATTTCACTAAATTAAAAATGGGCTGCTACGAATTGAAGCTCATTGTTCATTAAAGTGTTATTACCATGCCTTTTTGTTTGGGTTGCTACTATTGTACCAGCTACTGTACATGTGATTTACAAGTCTCTTATAGATTTATATATATAGCACAGTACATTAATGCTTAACTCTGAAATCTAAAGCATAGAAAAATATTGTTATTGAACCTCTAAAGAAGTTATTTTATTATTAAGCAAGAAAAAAGCACTGAACAAATAGCAAACCTTATAAGAATCATACTTGCATTTCCAGGTGTGCCAAAATATGTTGAGAAGGTGACACACTGATGCAAACTCACCTCCATACTATCAAAAAATGTGATTTCTTTAATCGGTGAGGAATAAATTTCAGGAATGATGGACATCTGCAGTCAATATTTCATGCAAAAAGGCATTTCTAATTATTTCAGTGAAGCTAAGATTCAGCAGTCTCAGTTAACCAAAATCATGTGGATATTTTTTGTCCTAGTGGTGGTTAATTGTTATTGCTATGTTCAAAAAACCAAACCTGCATGTGACTACCATCTTTCTGCTGCCGCCCAGCAAAGAAACACTGTTGGAAGAAAAAGAGGTAGGGATTTCATACTAAAAATACCTTAATGTTGGAAAATATCCAGTTTTATTTGGCTAACTTTCAGCAATATTGCACTCATGCTTGGCTGAGATGAGGCTCACAAGGACGTCGGATACATTTCAGAAGTGGGGTCAGTGGCAAATAGAAATACTCATTAATACTGGAGAGGCCAGGGCTGAGAACGGAACTGCTAACCCTGTGCTTAAGGATTGAGAGCTTTACAATCAAAGTCACAGCTACCAAGATAATAGTGCTTGTCAGCATTTGTAATTTCAGGTTCTCTTCAAACTGGGGACGAATGGTGACCAGACATTTAAAATTACAGTAGCATGTCAGCAGTTTTTGTTTGTTTGTTTTGTTTGTTTTCTCTGCTTTATATCATCTAATCTCTAAGAGTGGATGGGAATGATGGAAATAGGAATAAAGTGACTCATGAAATTAAGAGTGTGGAATGGGGCACCTTTATGGTAGGTGGGACTTCCCACACTACACCACATGATCAACAAGTGTCGAAGAGAAAATGTGAATACAAACAAACTTCTTTTTGTAAACTCAGTGTTGTACTTTACAAGAGGACTTGGCAATTTAGTGTTTCAAATAGTTCTTGAAAAATTATATGATGCATTTATGTCACAGTTTGACTCGTTTACGTTTTGCATTTATTGCATTTGTTTATGCCTACTATGTACCAGCTGGGCTGATATTTTGAAGTCCTGAAGTCTTTTGGCTCTTCATCACACTATCTTTAAACATAAAACTGATGTATCACAACAAACAAACATTGGCAACTGCCATCAGTAATTGTCATCTTATTTGTTTGCTATTACACTGATGGCACTCGACAAAGCCAATTTCAGCTTATTCAGCCAATACATCCCCGATGCTGTCTCCCTGTGCGTTTGCTTCCCTCTCTGCTTTACTTTTGGGTAGAGTGCCAAAATGTGGAGTTAGCATCAGAGGCAGAGGATGAAAAAAAAAAAAAGATTAAGCAGTGAAGAGTAGAAGTCCCAGTCAGAGGTAAAATGAAGTTCACTCTTATACTCAGAAGTCTCCACTTAGCTTTCCCTTAAGTTATTTGCCAATCCTCTATTTAAACATTTCACCTGATTCTTTCCAGGTTCAAGGATAGTCCACGTGGGCTTTGTGTCTCATTAATTCATCAAGAAACACTTGTAAGTTGAGAAAAACACATGTCTTTATTTGTCATATTTTACCCACAGGTCCTGATTTCTGTTGCGTTTAAGTGCTTGGGTCATGTGGACATGTCACAATAGGAAACCACAGGTTTTGAATGACATCGCCTTGGTTTTGTAAGCTTTCAAAAATCAATTTGTGGGCAGCAACTGTTCTGCTGATGGTTCCTGTCTTTTGTTGGAGTTGGTCACTGAGCCAGCAGCAATGCTGCTTGTCAGTGCCTGATTAATTGGCTTGAATCCTTTCAGCAGTCATTGAGTCAGATAAAAAGAGACAATAAAGGCCTTTCATTCCTCCTGAACTGAATTTGTAGTGAACACAGAAGAAGCCACTGAAATAAATCTAGCGAAACATGTTCATTCCCTTTGATGGAAACAGGTTTAATAATGAGTACTGAGGAACAGTCATTGATTGGAATGTGATGCATCTTTACGTACGTGTTTGTAGTTTCCAGGAGGGAGGGCTCAGATAAATCTTCTTTTATCTCCAATTTGTCCATTCATTAATCAAATGGAACACTGTGATGAGATGAATTATGAATCCAGCTTCCCACTTGATGGTGGGTTGAGGAGGCCATCTCAATGCCATGTATCTCACATTCCCAAATCAAAGACCTCTGGTGCTGGCTTGTCACAGCCATCTCCTGACTGGTAATTGGGTATTTATCAGATTGCCTGCAAGAGGACGATGCAGTGTTTATCTGACACAATTATCAAGAATAATGGGGGACGCTAGTCTGCTAGTGTTCCAGGAAACTGGTAGTGTGGTATGGATTCAGATGGCCAGGAGTAGTGAATGCAACAACTGGGACTTTTATATCTGACATTTACATAGTAAAATGCTTGTCATCATCTTATGGAAATGGAACAATTGTGCAAATGCAACACATAATTCTTAAGCTCTGCTGTGACACTGAAGGAACAAAGTTATGATAACACACACTGCAGCACTGGGTGCAATCCCATGGCTAAGTGCTAACACAGACATTTCAGTGGCTTGTCTAATTCTGAAACCAGGAAATGCATATTGTCAGAAGATTGTGAGATTCCCCAGCATAGATTCCGTGGCATAATACTATGAGTAATAAGAGAAAAAGAGAGTAATGATAAAGAACTGTTGTGAGTGCTAAACGCAGAGTCATAAAAAGAATGTATATGCATTTGTGATTGAGCTAAAGTTAAATCATATTGTACTGAAAGTGAGTTTGGAATTGAATAAGAAATGTAACATGTGAAATGAATTGTCTGTAATAAGTTAACTTCAATGGTAAAATGATTTAGAAAAGTTAGGCCACTGCTGAGTTTTGGGTGTGGTAAAGAGGAACTGTCAGAAGTGAACATAACAGGAAATGAGTCAAAGGCAAGAAGAGTGTGCCAAAGGGTAAGAGGCCTAGGAAAGAGGAACAAGCCTGGATGTGTCCCCATAAAAGTATAAAAGCACTGTGCAGGTGACCGGGATGTTGACCAGTCTGAGAAAAGTCTAAGTGAGGAATGCCAGAGGAGTAACCTATCGATTGGATTACAAATTTTGGATTACCTGCTCATCATTGCTGTTCTGGATTGGAGTCGAAAAGAGGAAGTAAAGGGACTTTATAAGTAATTTATAAGTAATTGGATGATTGAATGAAGTGATTTATATATGCGGATTGAGTTGTTATGGACATTCATTCTATGGTTCTCAGTCAACGTTTAAAAGGTTATACCTGTGTATGAAAGTAACATCAGTTTAAGGTTCTAATGGCGACAAACTGCAGTGACAAGAGGGGTGGATTTGCCTTACTATACAGTAGTGCATTTGCCTATCATGGAATATGTGGGACAAGAAGGACCCACTGAGTACCAGAAAAGGATGATAGCTACCCTGAAAAAGGGGCTTAGCAAAACAAATGAAATGGATTGTAAAAGAGTTGTCATGTGTACAGACGGCTTGAGATCGGGTACTCTGCGCTGGGAAGTCGCTGAGGTCGCGATGCTTGCGGCAGTACGACTATTTCTCCAGACAGCAGCTGCCTACAATCAAGTGAGATAGTTTGTGGTGATCTTGTCCCCAGAACAGCAGGAAGAACAACGAAAGAGAGCACTGGCTGAGGTGGAAAGGGGGCATGGAGGTGCGACTCAACCGAAGGTCAAGATGGAGGCGAAAGGAAGATCTCCAACAAAAGAAGTGGAGGCGCAGACAGACCCAGAGCCTGAACCCGACACACCAGCGAGAGGGAAAAGTGTCTTCAAGGTGGAAAGAACCGTGTCTTCCTCCTCTCACCCCCAACCGGTCGCGACGGATGGCTGCCCCTCCCTGAGCCTGGTTCCGCTGGAGGTTTCTTCCTGTTAAAAGGGAGTTTTTCCTTCCCACTGTTGCCGAGTGCTTGTTCATAGGGGGTCGTCTAATTGTTGGGGTTTTTCTCTGTATTATTGTAGGGTCTTTACCTTACAATATAAAGCGCCTTGAGGCGACTTTTGTTGTGATTTGGCGCTATATAAATAAAATTGAATTGAAATTGAATTGAATGTCTTGGGACGAAGAGCTCAGTAGAAAACATGCGTCGAGTAGGGCAAGACCCCAAAGAATATCAGCTGAACTAGAAGAGGAGGAAGCTGGACCAAGCAGGATGGGGTTTATGCTGCCTGTAAGGTTCTCTCCCCTCGAACTGTTGGGAGGAAAGAGAAGGTCAAAATCTGGAGAAGATAAAAACCCTGGCTGGTAGGCTTCTGCTGCACAACAGCAGGAGAAGCGGGCTGAAGTTGATGAGATCGAGAAGAGGGAGTAAAGGGACTTTGTAAGGAGTTACTTGCTTTCTTCAAGTTGGATTCCTTCCAGCCCAGTGGGAAGGGGATTACATCCGTGGCCAGGGTGTTCCTTCTTTCCCACCAAAACCCACACCAAAACCGGTAGTAGACATTTAGCAACAGTTTATTAGTTGATCAAATTCTGATTAATTCATTTATAATAGATATTGAGAGATGTATCAAGATTATAAGTAATTGGATGATTGAATGAAGTGATTTTTATATATGCCGATTGAGTTGTTTTCTAAACCTTGCTAAAAAATGCTTAAATAAAATTCCTATCTGCAGTTAAAGTTTAAGATTATGGACATTCATTCTATGGTTCTCAGTCAAAATTTAAAAGGTTATACCTGTGTTTGAAAGTAACATCAGTTTAAGGTTCTAATAGGTTATTTTAGCCAATGGAAAAGAAACAAATCCCAGAAACCTGTTGTCCTGGTTTCTAAAGCATACTTAGCAAATAACAAGTGCCAGAGATCTTAAGAGGAGAGCTACCGTTAACGGGTGTGGGACTTAGGAGAGGAAGAGCAGGATGCTGAAGAGGCAAGTGTAATATCAACCCCAGCGCAAAAAGAATATAAGGAATTGAGATCCGGAATATGGAAAGGCAGTAAGAAACCAGTAGAGATGGTCAATGTGAGTAAGACCAGTGAAAAACTGGCAAGAGATTTGCAGTTTGGCCCCGTTCTCATTAAGGATGGCAGGAAAGCTTACATTCCTGAAGTGAATCAGAGAGATTATCCCATTCCCAGTGTGTGGAGTGAAAGACTGGATGAAAAACAAAAGTTGGAAAACAAGTGCGACCATTGGGGAATGGGCAAACATACTGATGATGCCAACCTATCCCACCTTGGCCGCATGCACTGACCTAACCAGCAACTTCAGAGCAGCTTATGTAGCAGTGGCTCATGATGTTATGTTGAGAAAGATGAAAAAGGCAGCCTACCACTTTGCACAGCAGACCCAAGAGAAAATACAACGAGACTTCTCGGAAGAGGAGGTAGAGGAAGAATTGGATCCGACGACTGGACAGTCAGCAGACCAAGGGAAACAACAAAGAAGTGGTATGGCCACCCTAACTGAGACCCAAGAGTTCCCGGAACAAATTGAAAAGTCTGGTTCGAGACAAGAAGCCAGGAGAAAGCATGGTGGAATACTTGAGGGAAGTGTGGCCCTTGCTGGAGCGCTGCACCAGCAACGTCAGGAGACTGTGGCTCATGCACTTGACTTCAGAGCCACTAAGCCCCAAAGAACCAGCCGACAAACACTACCAGAGGCTGGTGCTAGAAGACATGGATGATGAAGAGTTCCTGATTTTGTGAGGTAGGACTGGATTGGAGCGAGGCCAGACGCTCACTCAAGTGTGGCATATGTTGAAGGAATCAATTCCCCCGAAAAGGTATGTTAAGGCCCTGAGAGCAGTGACTCAGGGAAGAAGGGGAGAAATGACCTTCATAAAGCTTCTTGCGGACACGACTACAGTTCGGGAAGTAGATACTGAGGTAAAGAAATGGGAACTGGAGCAGAAATTCTACGAGGAAAAAAGGAAAAAGGAGGCTAAACAACCCACCAAGGTGGGGAAACCAGCACCAAGACCTCCTCCCACCGGACCAAGCAGGAGACAGCCTGAAAGACCACAAGTCAACCCACCTAGACCTCTGGATTCCAAACCAAGGGCACCACAAACCAAAAGAGGAACATTTCTGCCCCTGGAAGAATATCTGAAGCTTACACCAGAACAGAAGAATGCTCTCCGGGAGGCCCGTCGGGCTCCACCCAGAGGGCCAGAGAAGTAATGGCTCAAGAGGCGCGGGTCACCCTGGAAAATGCCTACTGGGTCGGGGATGAAATCTACACGCTAGTGGAAGGAACCCCTTACCTAGTGGACACAGGGGCTGAGGTGTCGATGACCCGCAGAAGCCTAAAGAAGGAGGGACACCTGACTGTGCAGTTTGCCAAAGGGACCATAGAGAAAAGACCATATGGGTTTTGGAAAGGCCTCGTATGGATTGAAGGACCCTACGATCTAATAACAGTGAAAGACATGAAAGAATTACAGAAACCAAAAAAATGTTGAATGACAGTACAACAATGACTGAAAAGATTGCAATCAAGGTTGGTAAAAATGGGACCAGCGTCGGAAGACAAGGCCCACAGGTCCTGGTACAGAGCAGTGGACGTTCCAGCAGTGACAGAACAAAAACTGCAAGAAAGTGATTTTTCCCCAGAGGGGAAAGGAAGATTAAGACAGGTGGTGGTGGGGGGTTATCCAGCAAACCTATATCAGAATGGAGTGAGAGGGGCAAGAAGAAAAGAATGACATAAAAGCTTCCATGATAAGTGGCAAATAGATGGTCTATTTAGTGCATTAATTAAAAGACATGCAAGTCTGGAGGAGGCATTTAGGACATGATTGGAAAGAGAATATGAAACCAGAAAGCAGGAGTTTTTCATAGCGCAAAATGAACTTTTTGTTTTCTTTTCATTATAGCATACATGCATTGAATATACATGATTATTGTTGAATGGTGATGTTAATCATCATTGTAAAGGATACAAACCTTGTAGAGACTCAGTCACTCCTGTGGTACCTTGACATTTTTGATAAAGCAAGTCCATCATATTTTAGTTGAA
>VUQS01012157.1:3569-13617 GCA_015108495.1 Heterochromis multidens
TAAGATTTTCATACACACACACACACACACACGCAAAGCTACTATCAACAGATTTTTTTAGTTTTTTTTTTTTTTTTTACCTCTGCATTGTCTTCTAAGCGGATTTTTGTCATCCAGCACACATTAACACACACAAGATTCATCTTGTGTGCACACAGACCAGCTCCTCACATTTCTGCAAACATTCACACACACAGAGCATAAACATACCTTCAGCAAACATTCCTTTTGGGGTAAACTATACCTGCTAAAGACCATATGACTGTAACCATAACTTTAGCCATTGCTTATTTTCCAAAACCACCACCACTGTTATCTGGTAAAAAGTGAGACTAACACTCTGGTTAGTCTGAGGTTTCACTTATAGTGTAAGTAACTAAGGCCTCAGCCACAAGGGTCTAGAGACCAGTTTGCAACTCTGGTCACTGGGGAAAAATGTGTATTCCCCAAATGGTTGGCAAATGGAGGCTGGAGGTTGCTGGCTGTCTCTAGATGAAATTGTTTGCAAAAGAAAATGCTGCACCAAAAACCTTCTTGTGATTGCCTTGGTCACTAGCAGAATGCTGCTGTGGCTTGTAGTTTGCATGGAAGATGCTGATTTGTCTGCAAACCCTTGCCAACTACTCTCCGGTGGTGCGATGCAAATCAAGACTGTTCACCTTCAGATTAAAAGTTGTTGCTTACTGCTGAAACCAACACATTTCAAAGCTTTTACTTTGAAGGCATCTGTCTCTGTTTCAAGTTTGCATTGCACCATCACTCGGAGAGTAGTTGGCAAGTGTTTGTAGGCAAATCGGCATCTTTCATACAAACTAAAGGCTACTGCAGCATTCTGCTAGCGACCAAAGCAATCACAAGGAGGTTTTCGGTGCAGCAGTGTAAACCTCTTTGAAACCAATTTCACCTAGCGAAATTGATTGTAAATGCCCTATCAACCCATAGTAACCATGGGGGCACTGACCAGACTTTAGGCCTGCCTCCACACATACACGTGCATTTATATTTTCATAAATATACAGATAAATGGGGATTTCTTTTTGTTTTCATTTTAACAAATTTCTCCATCCACACAAAAATGCAAAAAATGATGTCAAGCACTGTCAAGAGCATGTCAAATGAACAGGTGATGATATAACCCTAATGGTATTGAAAATGTTGGTCAATCACAAGCCTGTAACCAATCCACAGTCTAACTGTAGCATAACCATGCACAGTCTGATGTCAAAAAAGGATATGAAGGTTTACACCTTCGACATTGCGAGATGATTTTTCTTGTCCACATGTAAATGTAGAAATTGAGTTTCTAAAGCTCTTTGCCCTGGAAGGAGTTTTTTTCAAAGCTGTTTTCAGTGACTTAAAATTCAGTTTATGTGTGGATGAAAAACTAAAAGAAAAAGAAAAAGCTAGGTTTACTAAAATACATGTGTACGTATGGACAGGGCCTTAATAGAATGAGGCAAACTTAAATATTTTCACTGGTTTGGTTTTTAATATAGATTTGTTGCTCATAAATGCTACCTTAAACAACCCCTGCACAGAGATTGATCAAATCCTTACTTTTTGCTCAGAAGGTTGCCCTAAACTTAAAGTTCAACAAAAGATACGTACTCTACAGAGATCATGCCTTTTTATCACGACTTCTATAAAAGAACCCAACTGCCTTCAAACAGTCATAGCATGTCAGGGTAAAATAAACAACACCATCTTTTAAAGATTTATCCACTCTGGCTTGTTTTTCTAAAGAGCTATTTGGGGCTGTGGAAAAAAGCAAGTTTATAGTGGACAGAAGGCTGAAAATATTAGAAAGGATGCAATTTAATAGTTTCTTTCTGGACATTAGGTCTGAGTCTCCACAGTTGACTGGTTCTTTCATGAATATTCATTCATCAGCTCCTGGCCAGTTGGCAGGTTGTCATGAGCTGTGCTCCATTTGCCAAGGCAGTCATCAAAACCAATACTTAATGATCACAGCATTACATTAGGGGGACTCAGTCTTTAGGAGTAATATAATTCTGTCAACCACAGACTCATCCACATTCTTTAAAGAAAAAAAAATCTTTTTTGCCAGATTACTTTATTTTAGAACATAGCATTAAACTGCTGTCAAGATTAGTTGCATTATTGCAAATTTAATAGTTTGGTGTTTTTCAAATAATAAAATATATCCTTCCTTTGATTAGCACAGCAGCCAGTGCTGAGACACAGGTATCTGACAGGATAAACCTCAGAAAAATATTCAAAGCAGATGTTTGCGTGTTGTGAAATGGGGATACATACACAAACCTACATGGCTTCGACGGTAATCTCCATGCAGATGACTCCGTACCCTCACTGGGGTGTCTAACCTCTTAGCATTTCCTCTCTAAGTGGATCAGTTCCAGAGGATTGATGGAGTTTCTCATGTCAGTTGTTGGTTTTGACAGCAGAACCTGGATTCTGGGGAGCTCTAGATCCCCCACCCCACTCTTTCTATTCCTGTCATGCCTCAAAATCAGCAGCTTTAACAGAATAATTTGGGAGATTGTAAACACCCCATGACTCACGTTTTGGCTCATAACTGGGAAGTTCTACTCCTCATTCTGTTCTTTTTCCTCTCTCCACCCTTTTCTACCATCATTCCTGATCTGTTTTTGACCTATCAGGTGGTTTTCTGTTTGTGTTGCATGCAGTGAAATAATCAAAATATGGTTGTGTGCTTGTGTGTACAATATATACTATATTTGTGTTTTTGTTAATGAACATGTTATTATGATATATGCTTAAATGTATGTGTCTCTTTTTGCATATGTGTCTGTATTTGCAAGTGTGTGTGTATGCACACACATTCGTGATCTGATTTGATCAGACACCAATAAGAGCAAATCTCATTAACATCAAACTGCTTTAGTACTAATCAGGTTACCGAGCAACCAGCCAGCCAATGGCAGCTACTAATGCCATTAAGTGGAGCCTGATTGGATTGGGATCTTATTTCAACTTCCTGAAGGCTGCCAGCGTTTTAATCAATAAACACAATTGCAGTGATGTCACAGTCCGTTAGAACGGTGAGGCAGTGATGTCACAGATCGTTACGATTGTAAAGATGGTGGAGGGGATGAGCGGATGGGATTGAGGCATTTTTACCATATAGTTGAATCCAAGCAATTTCCACCTACGCTCCTAAATAGATGTGGTAAAGCCGTATTTAAGAATTGTGAAAAGAGAAATACAAATGCAGCGCATCTTTGAGGGTAATTATGGGGTGCTGGCAAAGGGAAGGAAAACTCATGATGATTTGGCAGGACGAAAGGTGGAGGGGGAAAGAGAGGGAAAATTACACAGATTCCACAGCAAGCAACTCTGTAAAGCTGCAATAGGTACTTGGTTAGGTTTAGACATTTGCCAACTTTCAACACAATTTAACACCAGAGAGTTCATGTCAAGCAGCTGAAAAATGAAGTCAACAAACTGTCTAAAATTCCAGTTGCTCCAATGACCACTTAAGGTACTAAATGAGTGTCAATGCCCACAGGTTCCCATGCTAAAAGGAAAGAATTTAATAGAATTAAAAAGCATGCTCACAGCACCTGCCCAGTCCACCCTTTTAAAAAAAGGCACAGTAGAGTAAGAAGGGGAGAGAGAGACAGCAGAGTGAAGGAGCTGAGAAGCACAGCAGAGAAACAGACAGACAAAACGGACAGGAATGAACTTTAGTGGGAGCCATGGCAGGAAAGCTATGGAACGCTGGCATGTCTTGGAGCATTGGCAGGGACAAGAAGTAAGAGTTGTGGCATCCACACACAGATAATTAACATCGGCACCCGATGCAAACTGAAAGGGACAGCTGGTAGTGGAGCGACACCACAGCAGCGACAGAGTTCAGACCTCTGCCCAAGTCGACCGGCACTACCAAGAGCAGAGGCTGGCATGCCACTTCCTCCTTCTTCTGCACTGCCTTCCCTACGGGACCAGACACCATACACACCAAACACAAAGAGTTGCTGTTGCCGTGAGAAGAGAGACTAGGTATACCTTGCTGCTCCAATGAAAGACTGTTTCTGCTTTTCGGAGGGTGTATACAGGTTAGGGACTAGTTTGAACCAATGACTGTAGACTGTACTTTTATACAGTCATTGGTTTGAACTGCTGTTGGCGACTAGCCCACAGCCAGTTTTTTTGTTATCTTTTTTGTCAGATTTACTAGCCTGGGCTGGTTTTATCAACTTATTCTTTTATTTTTAGTATAAGCAGCATTTTATTAGATTTGTAGTGTTTTTCTTAAGTACATTATTTTTTTTAAACTGCTAATTTTGGTGTTAGCATGAATTCAGAAACCAATGGATGACATCATGGAGGCTACATCATCCATTGTGTATACATAGTCTATGGTTTATGTGCAATTTCATCAAACCTGTTGAGATGGATCATAAAATCTTACTGAACCTAGAAATTAGGTTCTTTAAAGTGTTAAAAATGCCCAGAAGAAAAGTCATGGGACTACGAAAGTCTGGGATTCATCCCCTGATCATGATTGGAAAAATGTCAATCTGCATAGATGTGATGGACTAACATTGCCAAACCTATCAAACCAATATCATGGGTAAAAAAAAAAGACAGAAAAGGTTTGAAAGATGGAAGGAAAACATTCAGAATTCCTCTTTTGTGGTAGTTTATTAATTCTGACCAGTAGATTAACTGGTCTGGATAACTTAGTCTAAAATAATCCTCTTTGCTGGTTTTATGGATTTCTCTGTGCCATTTTGTGTTTCCAAATAAACTGTCTACGCTGTCATGCACGACAGGGCATAAAATGGCTGCCTTATCAGACTCACTTACTGGTCCTGCAACATTAAGT
The DNA here is from genome assembly GCA_015108495.1 of Heterochromis multidens. Classification (NCBI taxonomy): domain Eukaryota; kingdom Metazoa; phylum Chordata; class Actinopteri; order Cichliformes; family Cichlidae; genus Heterochromis; species Heterochromis multidens. Next base: position 8,404 of record VUQS01012157.1, read on the forward strand.
TAAAACAAAGCAATCTGGACAGTTTAATCCATTTAACCTGGCCAGTTCTGTTGCAGTCACTTCATTCGGTGTTTCATTCTTTCCAATTGTCTCAATTTAAAGGCCCAGCCATGCTCCTGTCTCTCTCTCGCTCTGTCTATCGTTCTCTTTCTCCCACGTCTCTTCTGGCTCAGATCGATGGTGAGGGCGAAAAGCTAATGACCCATCTCAGCAACCAATTCACTCAGCTCTGCCACACTCAGTACCTGTCGAAGCCTATGAGGAAAGGAGAGAAGAGGAGAGGAGAGGAGGCTGGTTTATTTATCAAAAAAGCTTTCGCCTCCTATTCTCAAACTGAAAGAGCAGTGAAACAGAAGCACAGAAAACTCCAGTTCTAGACTTTTTGGTAAGTAGACAAGCCAGGAGTTTTTTAAATCATATTCAGTAATGTACAAAAGTCTTGAGCCTTACCTTATTTCTTTATATTTTGCTAGGAAATAGGGAAAGTCAAGTTAAGTATGACAACCTTTATTCTTCAACGCAGCCTTAACTCGCTTTTTGGGTAATAGCTCTTTGGCAATCACCTTGTTGGTGCAAAAACACTATTTTATGCCTGTCAGACTTTGTTATCTGAACGTTCATTTGTACATTCAAATAAAGAATTGTTTTTGTTTTTTCTTTTATTTTATTTTTTGTGACAGGCTGCTTGTAACAAGTGCCTGAAGATACAATTTAAAATTTAAAATGGTCAGTTACAAGGACTGGACAGAAAATAAGAGCAAAAGCAAATGTTCAAAGAAAAACTTTGAAAGATCTCAAGAAAGCCTGGAGAACTATTGCTCAAGACCACTTTAAAAAATTACAAGAAAGTCTGGCTTCTTGGAAGCAAAAACTAAAGAAATGAGGGGTGGCTCAAGACTTGTGAACAGTACTGTATGTATATGTACAACTTTTTCTAAAAAATAAATCAGGTTGAGGCATCCTGTAGAACTGCTACATGTCAAAATATATTTTATATATAGTACAATATATAGTATATTAGTTTATTATACTGTGTGTATTATACATAAACATATATGTTAAAGCAATGAAATTATGAATTTAAAAAAAAACAACTTGGAACCCAAATTCATAAAACTCAACAGTACTAATGAAATTTATATTGTCTTCATAATGTCTGTTTGGTCCATCGGAAACCAGGCTCACTACACAACTTTGGTGTCTTGAAAAAGTTTCAGGTTATTATTAAGTAAGACATTGCTGATTACAGTGCATGCAGTCATCAATTAAATGCTTATTGACTGATTTAAACGTCCAAAGTTAATGTCAGCTTAAGTTTAAATTTTCAAAACAGGAGTTAATTTTGATGTTTTTCCCAAAGTCTTGAGACTACCTTTAAAGGCAAAAGCTTATTTGCCAGGATAAAACACCCTCATCATAGTCTCCTCCTGGCAAAAAACCAAAGCTTAATGCAGTGAATTGCACGGATAAAGATTAATTCAGTGATTCTTACCTTTTTTGGCTGGTAAGTCCTTAAAATCAAGCAGCATCTGCTTGCAACCTCTGTGTCTGTGAGATGTTAGCAGTTTAATGAAACATTCATTTCCTCTCTAAACCTCTTATTTTATCACAATTATTGTTAATGCCAGAAAAGTAATGGACTAAACATTTAATAAGAAAATAAAAGAAAAGAGAACTAGATGAAAATTTTGTAAAGCAGAACATTATCATTGAGCCCAGATCAAAAATGAATAACTTTACATTTGGAATATAACCTGTATCCAACATCAATGCTATTATAATTTGTAGAATATAATTTATTCCAACCCAAATATGTCAATAACAGCCCTTCTCAGCCACAACTGTGTTCATTCATGCTTTCATAAACTCTAATCATTTCAATTAATCATTTAAATTTAAACATGATGTAAACGGGATGAAAAATAATCAAAGCAGCACAATGTTTTCATGCAGAAATTGTTATTTTGTCACACTGAAAACAAAGTTTCCCCACCTCTCTATCTCTTGGCCTTCCTCGCGATTTATCCATCTATCTTTCTCTGCTCCCCCCCCTTCCTAAAGTTCAGCTTCAGTGCCTATCACATCTAAATTCATTAGTGCCTCAAGAGATGTGTGCATGTGTGTGTGTGTGTGTGTGTGTGTGTGTGTGTGTGTGTGTGTATGCAACATCAGTGCTAAATGATTATAAAGCACAGTTATTAAAAACTGCCATAATTACCATGCCTGTGGCAAAAACATTCTGACATGAATTTAACTCCTCTCCTCTCTGGGCGACGACACACACACACCAACGCCACACAGATACTTATAGTGTATACATGTAAGCACACACATCTACAGTGACAAACTGAGAGACACACATGCACCAAGAAAAGCAGCAGGACACGCAAACATTTCTCTCTTGGCAAGAGCAAACTTCTAAGCTTGGTGTCATTTTTAATGTTCTCTGTCCTTTCTGGCCTGCTGTGAATGTCATTCATAAACCTTTTGACCCTGACTTTGAGACTTACTCATTCTTTATACACCACATAATCCATAATTTGTGGCATTCACTTAAAAAATATTACAATTGTCATGGGATCTCCAGTGCAGTTGCAATCATTACAGTATAACCAATGCATAATAACAAATAATAATTGAATAATCACAAGCCAAGAAATCAATTTTCTTTGCATACTTTCTCAAGAAGATAAGTTAAGCTGCAGTTTAATCATTTGACAAAAAGTGTGTTTGTGATCACTCTTGTCCCATCAGTGTTACTGTATCAAAAAGAAATTTAAACTTGAGATTTTAAGACTTGAGCACTATTTCATTTAAAAAATCACATATTTGAAAAATAAAGTTTTCAGTGGATGCTCTTTGTCACAAGTAGTGCATCAGCTTCTGTTCTGTTATAGGACAAAGAGGTTAAGTACATGGATTTTTTTTTGTGTACTTACTGCAAAAACAATATACAGTCATAATTAATATACTTAATACAGTTATATTTAATCAAAAAGTTATTTTTCCCTACTGTATGACAATAAAATGACAAATTTGTCAGTTGGCAGTTAATGGTAGAAAGACAGAATGTGTGGAAATCAAGTCTCACCACAACATGTTTTGTGAACTTCAGTAGATTTTTCTTTGTCTGTGTACAGGTGGTGATCAGCTGACCTCATCTGCTACTCTGATATTCACTGATCTTTGTTGATTTAGCCAGCTAAATTCAACAAGATGTAAACAGATGCTTCACAAGTTATAGGGCTGATTTCTAACTCCTGGACACTAAAGCTAGTATAAAAGGTGTAATTCAGTGAGTGTCTCTAATTAGCACCATCATCTTAAATATTATTATATATATTAACTTTAACCATGGACACTACAGCCTGCTTTGTACCAATCCAACATAGTGCACTACAATAAACTTCACGATTGTACTGCAAACTAACCAGTTTAGTCTGCGTTAAACTGTACCAAACTGCCTGGTATTTTCATGCAACCTTTGGATAAGACAAAATTAGTATACTTCAATGTATTTTACAAGCTGTTTCACAAAAGCATAATTCAGCAACACATCATGTATAGATCCAAAATCTGATTTAAAAATGTTAAAATGAATTAGGACATTACATGTAAGATTTAAATTTCCAGTTTATAAAATGTCATTTGGTGAACAGTCCTTACCTTTGAAAATAATTTCTCATCTTCTTCTCCTTGCCTCTTTTTCTTACATCTTTCTCCATCTCTCAGTGTTGAACATTAATGTTTTTTCTCCCCCTGGGAAATACAGCAACTGTACATTAACCTAGCAGACACACTTTGTGAAATCCATCCATACATACATCCATCCATTTTCTTCTGCTTATCCAGGGCCAGGTCACGGGGGCAGCAGCCTAAGCAGAGAAGCCCAGACCTCCCTCTCCCCAGCTACCTCCTCCAGTTTATCTAGGGGAACACCTAGGCATTCCCAAGCCAGCCGAGAGATATAATCTCTCCAGCATGTCCTGGGTCTGCCCCGGGGCCTCCTCCCGGTGGGACATGCCCAGAACACCTTACTCAAGAGGCGCCCAGGAGGCATCCTAGTCAGATGCCTGAACCAACTCAACTGGCTCCTTTTGATGTGGATGACCAGCAGCTCTACTCTGAGCCCCTCTTGAATGGCTGAGCTCCTCACCCTATCTCTAAGGGAGAGGCCAGCCACCCTTTGGAGAAAGCTAATTTCTGCCGCTTGTATCCACGATCTCGTTCTTTTGTCACTACCCAAAGCTCGTGACCATAGGTGAGGGTAGGGATGTAGATCGACCGGTAAACTGAGAGCTTCACTGCTGGACTCTTTACTTACAAGAGCTATTGGTCAGAGTCTTGTGATGGACTCTCAGTAAAGGTAAAAGTGCTGCAGACCCTTAAAGAGCTTAACAAGTAATGAATGGAAAATTCTCAGTGTTGGTCTTTAGGAATGAGTAGAAGCACGGCCTTCTGTTTGGTTCTTCTGAAGGCTCAGTGTTCTTGGTTTGTCTCCTCTAAAACAGAAACACACATACACACTCACTCCCACCATCCACCTGTCGTTACCAGCTGGCCGATACACCTGGCTCATGGAAACAGCCAAAAAAAAAAGGGAACGTTACCATAGTAACCATATGGTGTTGGCTTGGTGCAATGTAGGGATTGTCATGGTAACAGTGGACCAGACAAGTGGGCAGTGCCAGTCCTATAGACCACACACACACACACACACACACACACACACACTGCTGATCTTTGAAAACTACATACTGGAGCTACTTCACTCAAGTGTAAAATCTCTTAAAAGTATTTTTATCTCCTGTTATTTCACATCAACCTGTAGCCAGATCATAGACACAAGTGTTTCCTGCACATGTTTTATTAAAACAATCAAAATAGATGACAGCAAAATGAGAACATCTACCACTGATGATGCAGATTATTATTTTAAATCAAGTTCAGTGCATTTTAGCTTTTAGCAAAGCCAGGAACTGGTTGAGAACACAGCCAACTGTGTCTGCTTTGGCTGAATCTGTGAGCAATGGGAGGAAAAAAATGACTGCAGCTGAAGTGTGGACTAACCCTTACCCTCTTGTGGCTGAGTGGACATGCTAACATAAATGTGAAAAGTGCATGTGAATAGGCCAAGTTATTAGAGCTGCTAAGAAGTTGGAATATTTTGCACACCAGCATATAAAAAAAAAAAAAAAAAAAAAGGAAAATTTA